>WSTV01000668.1:0-11087 GCA_019632285.1 Tulasnella sp. 332
TCTAGGATGCTTCTTGGCGCTGTCACAATGAGGACAAAATGGAATGTTGGACGGAAGGCCATTCCTTGACAAACATATGTTTAGTCTACCATACAATCTCCACATCTTCCCATCCCATTGACCCATGTCGCTCTCCAGACGACTCCCTACTCTCATCATTCGGCCGCTCATACGGCTGAGCTCGGCAACCGCAACTTCATCCGCGAACCAGCATCACGTCTCTCCGAGCGCGCAAACTCCCGATGACGGTGTACCGCCAGTGACCACACCCATTGTAGGCCAAGCTCCCAACCGAGCGGCAAAGTGGAGCACCAGCCAGCAGAGCCGGCCCCAACATGCATCTATCCCTCGATTCGAGCAGACCGACATGTCCCTGCAACCGATGCCCTTGAGTGCGCAGGAAATGATTGCGAAGGAACCAATACGGTTGGTGCATGGGAGGAAAGCCGTGTGCGATGGAGGTGCGTTGTCATTGGCTCATTAACCTTATGAGGACTTGTGTGTGAGGGCCTCATGCTGAATCCTATCGTTGCTAATCCAGGAGGAGGAGCATTGGGTCATCCAAAGATCTTTATCAACTTGGTTGGTACTACACCAAAGACCACCTAATATATTAAGACCTGTGCTTATTAAGCACTCAACGTTAAAACAGGACAAGCCAGGCCCAAGGCCATGCGGGTACGTCGCTCATCACGTGCACACGAACTTCTGCATCAACGCTGATGCAAAACGCTTCGTGTTACTGATAATAGCTATTGGTATGTGATTCGCGTCCAGCGCTTTGTCTCTAGAGCGTTTCACTCACAAGTCCGTATTATAATTTTTTTTTAGCGGAATCCGTTTCGAACAAGTTCACGAGCACCACTAGACCAAATACTTCAATCGAAAGCATATCCTTTCGCAAGACTTAAGCAAGCGTGTTGGTCGTCCCGTGGGTCCGAAGCTGCTGCCATGCGCCTTACTGAGCACAAGAACACCGTTTACATGGTTCTGAAAATGTGTGCGCTGGAAGGGCGACCTGGGAAGCCAATACATCGTTATCGTGCACTGCCATGAACGCCGTTTCAATCTATCGACGTCTGGGACTCTGTTTTTGAGGTACCCTAGGCGAAGGTACAACATGTGATAGGTGATCTCAGGTAATCAGCCAGAGTGGCTTTGGTCTAACTTGTGACCCACCTGGGGTTGAAGGTTCCGGTTGCCTTCAGGCTGCGTTGATCAAGATGACCCACGACGCCCACCTACACGTCGTTCCACGTGACTCAAATCCGACCAGATTGAACGGATCCAGCCCGAACTATCCCCAAAGAGATCAAGCACCGCCTAGGTTGCGTTATAGCATCTTAGGGGTGGGCGTCTGATGGAAGCTGGGAAGCAGTCATTCGAGCGATAACTTATGCCCCCTCGATGCAAGGTCCTTATCGGGCTGGGTCGCCATGTTGCCATCATAGTACGTCGTTGGACACACCGTCATGTTCGGTCAGCCTGCGATGCCATGGGACCAACTCGCGGTCATAAACCACAGATTGGTGGTCTTCATACCTGAGTCCGCCTCCTTGATATACGGTGTGGATGATGAGGTGATGAAGTTCAAACGGATCTCAGTTGGTAAGTGGGGTGCTCTGCCGACGGCCGAGCCGGTGACTTATCCGCTGGGGGCTTCTCGCGTTTATCAAGGCCGATAACTCTCAGACGATCATGATCTCATGACTGAGACGGACCATTCTGGGAAGAGGGGGCGAGGACTGACGATAAGATCTTGAAGAGCATGCAGGGTGATGATAGTAGATCAGGCGCTGGCAAAACAAAACAAGAAAAGAAAAAAACTTGATCACCAGAGAGCCTTGCATCATGCTCTGGAATGTGTATTGTGGGGCCAGGCAGCGTCAATCCATGTTGCGATTTCTAGATATATGCCTCGTGTCAAATAGGCTGGCGTTTAACGGGATGAACTAAGTAGTACTCTGTACGTTTCCCTGCTCACTATGTCGTCTTTCGATTTGTTTGTATTCCAGTCAGTAGGTTACGAAATTTGATAGAGGGAAAGAGGCAGCGGATGAGAGGAGATATGCAATCAAGGTCCTAAAGAAACAAGATGACAAACGAAAAGAGATACAGAACTCGCAAAATGCCAATTACGGAAACACCGGAGGAAGTTATGAAACAGGTCACAAAGAATTCGAATGACGATAGAAGGGGAACCCAAAAGACCACGAAATACAAGACTGGTTGGAGAGAAGAGAGGAAGAAAAGCACGAGGACCCAGGGGAAGGAGCGTGAGGAAAGCCAGGTCAGCCAGGTCGTGGCTTCCGCTCTCATTTGATGACCGATGAGACGAAGGATGCAGTATGAAAAAGAAAAAATCGAATGACAGAAAAGTGACAAAGGAGTGTGATAGTCGGTGTTGTGAAATAGTACAAAAGCTGAGATGTCCTGAGCAAGTGAATGACAGTTGGTGTCTGGATCAAAGCCAAACACGTGGATCGAGAGTGGGGAGTGCTGACAACGAATCTGGATAAGGATAATAAGAGATAGGATGTTGGTTGGAGATGGAGTCGATCATCATGCTGGCGACAGGTGATATGGTTGCCCTTGCTGCTGCGGCTGCTCATGCATGGATTGTTCCGCGATGGACGCGATGTGAGAGAAAGGCGGCAGCATCTGACCATTCCCATTGGAGTTCGGTCCAGGTGTGCCCTATGAAGGTTCAGATTAGCGAATACGTCCCAATAACATTATATCGGATATTATCGCTCACTGATTGACTATGAAATTGGTTCGCCAGCTCGTATGGCGGCGTATAATTGGAATCGCTCCCACCACTCAATTCACCATTATTCGAATATGTCGGTGAATGCATCGAGCTGATCGGAGGTAGGGTGGGAAGATTGCCCATCAGCGATGGCGGAGGACGCAATCGACCCCTCGAGAGGGACTTCATCAGCGTCTTTCCATCCTGCACCGTCGGTGGTGATTGAGTCATACCCCTCTGAGAACCCCCAGTGAGCGAGAGCATCTGCATCGGCGGTGAGACGGTGCTCATCCCTGCTTGATGCATCCCACTATCATACGAAGACGGTGGCATTGGAGGAGCCTGCGACGCGTCGAACATGGACCCGGACCTCAGATTCGATATGGACTTGGCGTGGTTGATCCCACCAGCACCGTCGCGACCTCCTCCATACGCGGTCGGAGAGTTCACACCGTTCACGGACCTGTACGACTGCTGCCCCGCCGCCCCATTCCGATGATGATGCCTCCCCGGCCCAGGATCCGAATCGATCGTGGAGAACGAAGCCATCGACATCCGAGAGACGCTGGCCATATCCGACGAGCTCATGCTGTGATCGTCGTCCGTATCCCTCCTGCGGGCCTTGTGTCTGTGGAGGTGGTTTTGAAGCTCATAAGGGTGCGTGACATACCGCCCACTGGCATCAGTGTTCCCACCCATCGGGTGGCCTGAAGGGTGGTGGGAGTGAAGGGAAGGGAGGCGATGTGCGCCGCTCTGATGTGTGCGACCGTTGGGCGACACGTCCTCTCCAGGACTCGACATGTTCCGAAGATGCCTCGCCGCGGGGGCATCCGGACCGACGCCCTTATGCCCATCACCGGTCGGAATGGTCACCCCCAGTTGTTGACCGCGCCCATCATCCCCCACTGACGTCGAATAATCCGTTTCTTTCCCCTTCCCTTTCATCGCCGCTGTCGGTCCCGTCGTCGGTTTGGGTGCGTTCACACCGCTGCCGCTGTTGTCCCATTGGCCGCTCCCACTCTTCCCAAGGATACCCTGAGCCTGCGCCTCCTTACGCTTCTGCATGACGGCGCGTGAACGCTCCTGAGCGAGTCGCTGCTTGGCCTCGTATGCGGCCTTCTGCTCTTCCTTCTTGAGCTTCTCCGCGAGTTTCTTGGCTTCCTTCGGGTTCACGGGGGCCGGTGGTGCGGTTGGCTGTTGTGCGGGTGGAGGAGGTGGGGGTGGTTGCTGCTGCTGCTGCTGCTGTTGTTGTTGTTGTTGCGGTTGGCCTTGAGGATTATATTGCTGGAACTCATTCAACGACCCTGTGCTCTGTGAGGGACCGCGCTTCAATGAGTTGCTAGCCGCGGGCATAGGCATCGAACTCGACGCGGGCATCGCAGGATGCGGGGGAACGACGGCAGCAGAAGAGGAAGCACCATCTTTCCCGAGTATCCCCTTGGTCTTGTTCTTCTTCCCAAAGCCAAGTGAACTCTTGAGGCCAAACATGCCGCCACCGCCAACACTCGCGCTAGGCGCGGTAGTAGGCTCATCGTCCTCGAAGATGGACTTGTTATGAGCTGCCGCTGCGTGACTGTTGGGGTTGGTGATGGGGTTGTCGTCGATGGTGGGCAAGGGGAAGTTGGCCACTGACATATCGAGCGAATTGCGATTGGAGATGTCCATGGCGTCGCCACCATTCTCCCTCCCATCATCACCACGTTGATCCTCATAATGCGCCTGTGAAGCCTGAGCGTACTGCCACGCCGCACTTTGAGAATGGTTGTTGTGATGAGGGGGAAGGGCCGTTGCGTCGCTCCCAGCTTCCGACCTTGGCGACATCATACCCAAATGATTCCCTTGAATGGGAGGCAACATCATGCCCGAATCATCTCCACCGATCAGATTGAACGGTTGATTCTGGTCGGGGGAGAAGGGATGCGAATGCGATGGCGGCACGTTCCTAGGTGAGACAAGTGGCAAGCCAGGATATCCCGGTCCATTGCCCAGGTAGTGATTGTTCTGTCGTCCAGCTGCACCGAGGTGATCCTGGCTCCGCTGATGGTTCAACCCACCGATACCGTTCGAGCTCCCGATACCCATCCCCGCAACAGCCGCCCTGAGACTCTTGTTCGAGCTCGTGGAGCTAGCGTTGGTATCAGGGGGTCTTCCCAACCTCTGCCTCTCGGCCCGATCTCGGTCCATCATCTGTTGGATGTGCAGAGGAACGGATTCATGCTGTTGGACGGTAGGCTGAACGGTGATGGGACTTCGCATGCTGTGCTCGGTCTCCTTCCAGTAGGGATGATCCCTGCAGTCTTGTGCTGTGAGTCGCTTGGCAGGGTCGTAACGGATGCAGTCGAGGATGCAGTCGATGAGCGAGGTCGGACATGTCGGGTCGAAGAGGGAGTTGAACGGGATGGGTTTTATCTATTTAGGTACATGGCGATCTTCGGTCAGCTCTCGCTTGTCGAGACTGTGACGAGGAACCATCATACCTTTGGGAAAACGTAACCAACAGCTCGCCCTAGCCTTATCCCCCTCAACCAATCCCCACCTCCAATGACCCTCCCCCGTTCATCATACCCATACTCTCCAACCTCCCTCGTCGCATCCCCGAGCACCTCCGTGATCCTCGCCATCTGATCCCGCTCGCTCTGACCGGGGAAAATCGGCTTCAAATTCGCCAACTCGGCCATGATCGTTCCCAAAGCCCACATATCCACGGGGACCGAATAATCCTTCGACTTCAACAACACTTCAGGAGCGCGATACCATCGCGTCGACACGTACTCCGTATAAGGGGGTGCGCTCTTGATTTCTCTCGCCAATCCGAAATCGGCGAGTTTGATGATGACCATGACGTCCTTCTCCGGTGGGGCGGTCGAAGGGGAACCTTTGCATAAGGGAGACGTGGGTGAATAATCGGCGAGACCGGTTGTCGTGACGAGGAGGTTCTCCGGCTTCATATCACGATGAAAATACCCGCTCTCATGCGTATGCATCAATCCCAATACGCATTGTCGATAGATGCTCGCGACAAGACCTCCAGCCAATGGCCTTCCTTTTCGCGACTTGATGAGCTGATATAAATTTCCTTCCATACATTCAAACACGAAATGCAACTCTCGCGAATCGGGCATGAGGAAAGCGTCATATAAAGGGATGATGTTTGGATGTGGCGAGATGTCTCGAAGGGATTTGAGTTCTTGAAGTTTGGCGCATTCGGACCAGCCTTGAGACCAGCGTTTCTTCATGCGCTTGATGGCGACGAGGCGTTGAGGGGGTGGGGTTGGGGATGTGGGTGAACCCGGAGAGGTTGAGGATGGCGACGCGCCTGAAGATGAGGAGGATTTGATGTTGAGCTGCATGGGTGAGATGGCGACGCCTGGTGGGAGGGGCGAGTGCCAGTCGGCCAGGACAACCGTGCCGAATGATCCGTCGCCGACATTCTTCAATGGCGTATACGACCGCACGGAAACTAATGATAACATCACATGGTCACCAACGGAGGAGGAGAAAAAAAAAAGGCCGAGTTAGCATTTTGACTCGTCACGTATATGGAAACACAGAAATTTCGGGGTAGGCCAAGGGACGCACTGGAAGTGTCGTGCCCGATGACGAGCTTGCCATCCACGATGGTCTGAGACGGCATCGCGTGTACGGTGAGACGGTCCTTGATATCGACAACCGGAGCTACGCGCTGAGGTGCTATCAGCGTGGATATTGGCGTTGGAAGCGTACCATCTGGCGCCAGCATGGTAGCTGCAGCCAGTGCAGCCGAAGCTGCTGCTGGGGGATGAGGTAGGGAAGACGCTGCCACGGCTGCTACCGGTGACACGGATTCGGAACTTGACTGCTGCTGCTCTTGCTGCTGGCGTCTCCGATGTGCATTGTAAGGAGGGATAGGTGGCAATGATGATGCGATGATGGCTGAGGTGCTCATGAGAGCGTCGCCTGAGGATGGGAGATGGATCTGAGGAAGGTGGTAATTGGAAGAAGGCGGGGGGTGCTTCGCGTGGTTGGCGGGGATGATGTTGTTGGCGTTGACGTTGAGCTTGGAGTATGGATGATATGTCTGTGCGTCTTCGACTATAATCCCTTGGTCGCCGTAGTGTGACTGTGGCGCATACTCTTCCTCGATGGTGTTGTGGTGATGATGGTAGAGGTGGATCGGAACGTCGGCAACGTATGTGGACATTCGGAAATAAAATAAAAAAAGAGTAAAACGGGAGAGTGGAGATCGCTTGGTCGGTTGCCTAGTCCAGAGTATCGCTGTCTTCACTGCCTTGCCGTGGATCGCCTGGGTTTGAGTAAGTGAGAAAGAGATACGGAGAGGGGACGGAGGGGACTAGTTCTGGGAGGGACAACGAGCGAGGGAGAAATGAGAAGCGTGCTTGAGAAGGAAGAGAATGGAGTAGGTAAGGTAAGGAGGTTGGTAGAGTATGTATCAGTCGCAGAGAAGGTCAGAAGGGGTTCAGCCCCCGGGGCCAGTCCATGATTCAATTGGGCGAATCCAGCCTATCCAAAGCCCACAAAGACACCGATGTCATCCCACATACCCGCTCGACCTTCCCTCAGCCCTTTCCCCCCTCAATACCAATTTATAACCAAAACCTTCTTACATACGCTCCATCCTCTGAAACGTCAACTGCCACTGCCCTCGCGTACCAACCACGCGTAAACGAGAACGAAATAATAATAATAATAATAATAATTTAAGTTATGCAAGGTTGCTCGTCCCATCTCTCGCGCGCCCAATTGCCCAGCATAGGATCTCAGGGCTGTGTGCGGTTTGTCACTGTCAAGCCTTTAAAGCCACAATCTGTATGCCCACACATCCGGTATCGGCCCGTCGCTATTGGGCACTCCGAATCCGCCCTTTCTCGGTTCCACCTTTTTCTTTTTTAGTTCAAAGACGGTACCGAGGGGGGAAGAAGCATCCACGAACGCATGCGGTACGCAAGTGAGGGTAGGTGAGGGTGCGTGCAAAACCTCCCAAGCCACAGTTCGCCCAAAGTGCCCTTCTGCCTGGGAGGTTTGACGTCGTCTCACCCTTCCCATTACTCATTCAGAGCAAGATAAACGCGTTTCTCCTCACGGGCGACGTCGTTCGTGTCTTGCAAGCAATTAGTACAAGGTGTAAAAAAAACAAATCCTCGGGTTTCCGTCGCCACCAACACCTTGTTGCCCCAAAGGAGACAACACACGTCCCGCCTCGCCCTCGCTTCCCGCCTTTAACTTGATCGCTCCTGCCAAATCCTGATCCCTTATTGCACCCGCCACTACGCCCATTTGAGTATTCCCGCTCCGCTCGGTCCCGCTATTTCAAATCTTTTGGAAGAATGCATCCACCTGCTGACTTTAGCTCGCTTACGAATACCTCTGGGGTGAAACGCTTCTCGGCCTCTTTCTTTCTTTTTTTTTCTTCCTTCTTGGTGACAACGAACAACAAGATGTCAGCAAAAAAAAAAAATTGTTCAAAAGCAGAGCCGACAAGCTCAACTCGTAACAAGGTCAAAAGAGGTTCGAGGCCCACAGCCCAAAAGCACGCGTTTTTTCGGTTCGCTTCCTGATGGGCGCCTCAGCCCATCACATTTTACGATCTTCACCCACAATTCTGCTTTCTTTTCACCGGGCGACAGAACGCAACACATTGACCCATCGGGATGGGCGCGCTTCTCAGCCGCCATCCAAACTTGCTTCTTACGCTTCGACAATAAAAGCACGAAAAACATGAGCTTCGAATTCGTTGAATTTCTTGAACGTGGCGTTCAGATCGTCCCCAGCCCACATGCAACCTCCCCCTGGGAAAAACACCAAGTCTAACCGGCCTTTGATAAATCCCCGGAGACGGCCATAACGTGGCACCCATCATCACGCAATGGCCGATCTGAAAAGGGGAATTGTCCAGATCTGTTTCGAAATCTCATCTCATGACCCTGAGTATCAAGGGAAATGGGTTTCCCCGATTCGATACTTTATCGCCGTGTACATGCAAAGCCTTGCGAGGACGGGATCTTGTGCTATCGTCTCCTTGGACGATCCTCTCTGTCCCAACCTCGAAACATTCATTGTTCATTGAACCAGCCCCGCGTCCATCGATACACTAAATATTCAAAATGATCGCCTTATTGGTCATTGCCCGTACACTTTCACTGGCCTACTTACCCTGTAGGAGTGAAAACGGAAGGCCCATGGGTTCGCACCACGTTTTTGGGCGTCTCCCCCCCCCCCCGGGCGATGGGTTGCAGTTGGTCCTGCGACGCCTCGGTTAACACCCAGATTCCTCGAGGGGAAGTTCTTCTAGAGTTGCGGTCCCGCTACATCGATCGACATACTTTAGGTGCTGTTTTAGAAATGCCAATACCCAGTCTTTTTGGAATCCCTATCCACCATCGATCTTGAACGATGATCTTTCCAAGGTAAAAGATGCACAGGTCCCATTCCGACAAGCCACGGCTACCCGTCATCCGCACGACGTGTCACAAACGACCTGCTACTTTGATAGGCGTTTACAAGTCCGTTTACCACCTTCCCTCCTGAGCTGAAAAGCTTTTCCACGTGATAAGTTCTCGGCGCAATCATCACCGCCACTGGGAGATCAACAAGAAGAGAGAGAGAGAGAGAGAAGAAGAAGAAAACAAATCTAAACCAGGGGGGGATATGCGAGAAGCGTTGGGCGCTCTATCTCTCCGACTATCTAGCATGATTCGGCTGAAAGCCGGTATTGTCGGTGTGTGGATGCCAAAAGGGCATACAGTGTAAAAAGGACGCCGAAGAGTCTGGTACGTTCGATGACAGAGAGGTACATGGCGTACACCCAACCATGTGATATCCAATGTACAGGTTCGATGGACTTTCAAGGCTTCTACTTTCCCGTCTTCTTTTGTCTCGAGAATGTTCTGTGAGATGATTTTTAGAAGAAGAAGAAGAAAAAAACGAGATTCGCACTGGGTAGGCGCGTTGCTGCATATCATCCCACTACCCTGGTTCCTTTTCAATCAGTGGACTAAGATGTGAACTGCCAAGTCCTACCAACCCGCACGAAAGGAACGGCATTCCCTGTGATGATCATGCATCTGTCTCTGTTTTCGGAATACTCGCCAGGATTTCACCGCAAGGGGTCATGTTTCACGAGACGCGACAACTCATACGCGCCTGTTGGCTCGATAAGTTTATTTCGGGATCTGTTCACGATAGGTCGGTGGGAGAGGTAATGTGCCGATATACATTCGAAATGCTGAATGGGCGTCTTGGACTGGACACATCCATATCATTCCCCCGCTCTTGTATCCTTCCCCATTAACGACCCGGACGGATCCTGATGATGCGATTGATTGCATGAAATGTAGGATTGCGTGCAATAATCGGTCTCAGGGTTCAATGAACCTGACAAATGTTTGGATTACAAAGCAATGATTTCTCGGGCCAAACACATTCCAGCTCTTGGAAGACGAGACTGAATGGATCCAGTTAGGCTCTCATACCAACGGTTGCAACCACTCTCCAGCCTTTGTGAGACACCCCCAAACAAACAAACAAACAAACAAAATGGATCAAGGAGATCCCGACAAGTACGCTTGGCGCTAGCCTCTCACCCAACTCACTCTATTATTATTATTATTCCACTCACCAACTTCCCCTTTTTTCTAAACACACCAATCGATCACCTTGAACCACTCGTCCCATATTCTTACATACAATGCACACTTTTCTTTGACTTCTCGACTATCCTCCTCGGCGTTACCTCCTGTCATTTCGACATGCCAGAACCACAGCGATGGTCCCACGTCTCAAGTCAATCGGCCCTGTCTCGAAGAACTCGGTTGCACCGAAGGACATCCTACCTTGCCCCGATTTCGTCGGACAGGCCCTACATCTATGAGATAAGTCACGAAGAGAGCTTCTATCGTCGTAAAGCATATAAAACCAAAAAGATGATCAGAGTCGTGTTGGTCATTCGTCTAGGTCTCTTGTCGAGTGGCTCACGCCGGCGGGCTCTCTTGCGCGATTGATGGACCTCGTTGACGCTGCAAATCGTTAAAGTGGAACTACTGACATGCAGGGTTGATCAAGGACGGTGGTGAGGTACAAATGGTATTCCACCCCTTGGAGATTATCGAGGTTGGGCGGAGGCTCTCCCTCCTCTTGGACGAGGCTCACCGAACTACAGGGTGATATCATCCCTGCTTTAGGATTGTAAAAGGCACAAAGGGGGGTGCTTTTAACTCTCTGACGCTGCCGGGAAGAGGGGTGGGGGTTGTGATTCTGATATCCGATACCCGCGGCAAGCTTGTATCTACCCACTACGTAGCAAGTCAGTCATGAACGCGAAACGCTCCACCCTTTTTTC
>WSTV01000669.1:0-15331 GCA_019632285.1 Tulasnella sp. 332
TCTTGCTTCTCTTCTATTCCCTTGTCGACCCTGCTCTTCTCTCGGCTAGGAGGTCACCTGTCACTGCCCCGCACTTCTCCCCTTGTGTTCTCCCACACCGCCGCGCAGTGTACTCGTGTCATGTTTGTAAGCCTCCACTCTTGTATCTCTATTTATACTGGTAGGCGTAGAGGACTTATTCCTCACGCAACGTCTTGAACTCCCTCTCCTACATTGTCCTCCTCTCTACCTTTCCTTTTCCACTGTACTCATCGTCGTTGAGCTCCTAGTGCTCCTCGACATCTCTTGTACATTCTATTCCTTGTCCTCACCGAGCTCCTAGTGCTCAATGTCGTCCAGCGGTCCCCTCAGCCTTCCATTCGTGACACCAAAGGCATGCTTGAAGGTGTTCTTGAACTTTACCCATGTGTCGATGGTGGGAGCTGCTGAGGACAAGTCCTTGATGACAATAAGTGACCATTTCTGCGCTTCTTCACTGAGGTAGCTGATAGTCCAGTTTATGAGGTCTTGGTCGCTAGTGAACTGCTGAGCAGACATGACCATGTACTGCTCACAGGCGGTGATGAACTCGTACGCCTTGTCACCACATTTCTTGCCATCATACTTTTCTGGGGTCACTACCTTAGGGCCTTTTGGTGGGAGCTGGGGGACATTTCGGTGGGTGATAGATGGTTCTGCTGGGAATGGCTTGCCCTGGAAGATGAATTGGATATGCATTGGTGCTGCTTGTTGTATTGGTTGGGGTGCGGAGACATTGGCAATGTTGTTTACATTTGTGGTGAGGTTGGCTACTTGTGTGGCGAGTGCTGCAATTTGCGTGAATAGTTGATTGTAAGTTGGTATTTGTGTCGCCATTGCTGGCAGGAGCTTGATTGTCAGGATGATAGGGGCGAAGGTTAGTGATGGGGTGATGTGAGGAGATGGGGAGTGAATGACACTTGGGGTGTCGCTGTCGGAGTCATGTTCAGAGGGGACCCTGAACCGGTTTGTCCTTGTATACTTGGGTGGCGTGACTGCTTAGTCCCACTGTGTGAGTGTTTCGAATGTTGTGTGGACAAAGTGTATCTTTGTCTGGACGCCCAACTCAATGTAGAGGTAGGCTGGTTGAATGTTCTGGTCAATGTGGATGAGTCGAGCTAGTTGCTGATGAGTTGGGAAGTAGGGGATACAGACTTTGGGGTAGGGATGGTATTCCTGGATAACCCAACTGCCAGGCAAGACTTGTTTAACCCTGTTGAGGTCTTCATGCTCGATGCCAAAGGTGATGATTTGGTTGTGGTACTCTGCCAGCCTTCGAGTGTTCTATGTGTACAGGTTAGGTGTTTCTTTGTTTCGAAGGTTGTAGCAGAGAACTGGCATGTAGTGTTGTGGAGTGGTTGTTTAGACGCAATGTAATGTCATGATGAGGTGGCTAGGGAGCCGCTGGACGACAACAAGAAGACCCAGAGCTGTGATGAGCACTAGGAGCTCAAGGAGAAGGACAATAGTGATGTATAAAGAGACAACGAGGAGCACTAGGAGCTCAACATTGATGAGTGTAGAAGAGAAAGGGAGTACAATGGAGGAGAGAGAGATACAAGACGTTGCGTGAGGAATAAGTCCTCTACACCTACCAGTATATATAGGGATACATGAGTGGAGGATTACAAAACTTACATGAGTACACTGCATGGCAGTGTGGGAGAACATGTGGAGGGAAGTGCAGGGCAGTGACAGGTGACCTCCTAAGCGAGAGAAGAGAAGAGAGCTAACCGAGAGAAGGATGACTAAGGGGAACACATGATCAGAAGATAGTCCAAGGTAATTCCGAAATGAGTCTGATAAAGGTCTGAGGTCCATTCCGTGGGAGAGTAGATTGTGATGATAGAGTGAGAGCCCATGTTTGAGTTGGACTTAGGTGCGACGTAGTCGCGACACGAGAGTCCAAGATGCGTTCCACTTCATATTCTTCTTCTCCTTTTTTGTTCTGCATGGGTGGTGGAGGTGATGTCCTTCGTCCTATGATCGGATCCGCTGACGTGGCTGTCAACCGAGATATGTGGAAGACAGGGTGTATCTTTAGTGAGTCAGGGAGCTTTAACTGATAGGCTGACCTTCCAACTTTCTCTATCACTTCATATGGTCTGAACCTTCTGTGTTCTAACTTCGCTGAGGGTCTCGACATCTTAATCGCCTCGGTTCCGGTGAGACTGTCCTTTTGGCTCAGCCATACACGATCCCTGACTTGACGCAGAGTTGCCTGTTGCGTGTGAACATCGTAAAAGGTTCGATGTTTCTCTTCTGCCTTCTTTAATATTGCCTTAACTTCATCCCCTATTTCCTTGATCTTCTTGGCCATTTCTTCCACTGCAGGAACTCTGACTTCATTGAAAGTTTGTGGCGCAATCACTGGGTGTCTTCCTTGATCGGCATAGAATGGGGTAACTCCAGTGGATGAGCTGACTGCGTTGTTATATTGGAATTCAGCCACTGTGAGCCATTCATCCCAGTTGTTCTGTCGATGGTTAATATAGAGCTGAAGGTATTGCTCCATCAGCAAATTAATCTGCTCTGACTGTCCATCCGTTGAGGGTGATACGCAGTCAAGAAGTTTGGCTTGATTCCAATCAATTCATAGAGTCTCTTTATGAACTTGGAGTTAAACGTTGTTCCTCAGTCTGACACAGTTTACAGTGGTGTTCCGTGGTGCTTCTATACATTTTCCAGGAACATCTTTGCTGTTTCTTGTGCTGTTGAACTTTCTTTTGTTGCAATGAAGTGTGCTCATTTGGTGAATTGGTCAACTACCACAAGTACCAAGTCGTTCTGCCGTTTAGTGATCAGGAGCTTCACTATGAAGTCGTACGTGATGTCTGTCCATCTTCCTTCTGGAGCCTCTAATGGTTGCAACAGGCCTTGTGGTTTCTGGTTGATGACTTTTGTCCTCAAGCATGCGTCGCAGTGGTCCACATAATTGTTGATGAATTTGGTCATAGATGGCCACCAGTAGGTTCTTGCTACAAGTTTGAGCATCTTGGCTCTCCCTGGGTGTCCGGCTGTTACTGCATTGTGTTGTGATTCTACTACTTCTCTTCTGATGTCGTAGTTCTGTGGAACGTAGATCTTCCTCCTGTACCTAAGTACTTCATCCACTAGGCAGTAGTCACTCATCTTTTCCTTCAACTTTGCAGGTGTCTGATGTGTTTCTGTTCGAAGGAAGGCCAGGACAGCAGTCATTGACTTGTCCTTCCCAAGTTCGTTCCTGATTCTTTCGACAATGTCTTGGTTGGAAAATGTTGTGGCATTGATTTCGAAGTTCGATTTTTTGAGAATTGATTTGAGATTCTCTTCTTCCCCCCTTGGCTGATGGTCTGGCCTTCTTGATAGGGGGTTGAGTCTCGCTTTTATGCCTGGTCGATATATGATCTTGAAATCGAATCCAGCCAGGGATAGACTCCATCTGGCTTGCCTTCTTGATGGTTCTTTGGTTGTCATGAAGGTTTCCAGGTTGGCATGGTTGGTTATGACTGTGGTTTGACCATTTGCCCCCTCGAGGTACTGTCTCCAGTCTCTGAATGCTTCATAGATCGCCAATAGTTCCAGGTCATAGACATCATAGTTCTTCTCTGCTAGTGATAGGGATTTTGACACGTAAGCGATCAGGTGTAGTTTCCCATCTTCTCCCTTTTGTGATAAGATGGCTCCTCAAGCGAACATTGACGGATCGGTTTCGACTACATACGGTTTCTCGAAGTCTGGGAATGCCAGGACTGGTGACGACGTGAAGGCCTGTTTGAATGCATTCAAAGACGCCTGCTGCTTGCTTCCCCATATGAACTTCTCTCCTTTCTTCAGTAAGTCCATCATGGGTCGAGCTATCTTCAAATATCCTTGGATGAATCGACGGTAGAAGTTCGCGAATCCGAGGAAGACCTGGATGTCATACACAGACTTTGGTACTGGCCATTCTTCGATTGCCGTGATCTTCGCCTTATCCATCCTCATGGTGGTCCCATTGATGATGAACTCAAGGTACTCAATCTCAGTTAAGTTGAATTTGCTCTTTGAATGGTTGGCCCAGACATTATTCTTCTTCAGTCTTCTTAAGACTTCCATCACGATCTTGTTGTGCTCTTCCTGCATTTTGGCGAAGATTAGGATGTCATCGAGGTAAATGACTACTTGGTGGTCAAGCATGTCTCAGAAGATGTCGTTCATGAATAACTGAAAGTTCGCAGGCGCATTAGTGAGTCTGAACGGCATGACTGTGTATTTGTAATGCCCGTATTGTGTTCTGAATGCAGTCTTCCATTTGTCCCCTTCTGCTATTCAGACATTGCTGTATCCTGATCGCAAGTTGATCTTACTGAAGATCTTGGCCCCCTGCACTCTATCCATGATTTCGTTCAGGAGTGGTCGAGGGTATCGGTTTTTAACTGTCATAGCGTTGAGGTCTCGGTAGTCAATGCATAACCGAAAGCTTCTGTCCTTCTTCTTCATGTACATTACTAGTGCTCCAGCTAGCAATTTTGAGGGTCTGATGTGCCCTTCCTTTCTTGATGTTTTCATCAAGGTATTCATGAAGCATGTTAAGTTCGGTAGGTGACATTGCATAAATCTTTTTAAAGGGGGGCGTTTTCCCTGGAAGCAGGTTGATGCGAAGGTCGCAATCTCAGGTAGGTGGGAGTACTTGGGATTCCTTCTTATCAAATATCTCCAGGTACTGATGGAACTGCAGGGGAACCGCTTCAGCTGGTTCCTTCTTGGGTTTGGACTTATCATCCTGCTCTGCAATCTGTGCCGCATGCGACTGTCCTGCTGCGATCTCGAGGGGATTGAGTTTGTGTGGCTAGAACACACTGAAGTCAATGGCATCCACAGTTTGCTTTTTCCAAGCGTTTTCTGTGATGAAGGCAATGTCTAGAGCTCCCTTCTTTGGTATTAGGTTGCTTACTAGGGTTTCCAAATTCTTTCTCAAGTCTTCATTCTTCTTCATCATTCATGGGGCTCTTAAATCCACGCCATATGCATCTATGTGGGCCAGGAGACAATGTTGTGAGCAGTGTCTTGACTTAAAGACCATTCTGTCTGCTGCTTCAGTTGACCATTCGATCTCCAGTTGGTGCTGATGAATCCAGGTGAGGCCAATCACTACATCATATCATCTGATATTGGTGACGTGGAACTTCTGCGTGTTCATGTGGTTCTCGATCTGGAGATCACATTTTGCTGCTCGGTTGATACCTCCTTCTTGGATTGGTTTGCCATTGATTGCATAGGCAGGCCTGGATAGAATTTCAAAAGTGGGGATCTGATGTTCATCCACCAGGGACTTGTTAATGAATGTCAACAACATTCCAGGGTCGTAGAGGGCAAGGATTGGGATCGCGTTTTTTCCGAACTTTAATCATGCTTCGAGTTCTAGCAGGGCTTCCGGATCTTTTTTGATGTCACAGGGTTGGTATTGTCTATCAACAAGGGCATTAGCCATGATAGTGGTAGTGGTAGGGGTGGTAGGTACATCATAAAAAGAGGGCTCAGTCATAGAACATAGAAGGGAAAAGAAGTTCAATGAGCATATTGGGACTGATGGTGACGCGATGTTGCACCTCAGTCCCAGGTGTTTCCCTGGCGCTCAGCACCTTCTTCCTGCCCATCCCTCTGGGTGTCTACTGCTGCGAAAGCTCTTCCTGCTGCTTTGTCTGCAGCCCTCATCTCTGCGGCCCTTGCTTCCTCTCGGGCTTCCCTGTTGTCTTTGTTCCTAGGCTCCACTCATCGATCCAACCTGGCATTTACTGCCAGGGGCGTGGCCCTACAATCTCTCGCAAAGTGACCCATCTGGCCACATCTCAGCCCCTGCTTGCCTCCTTCTCTGCTTTTCTGCCTCTGTCAGGTGTCAGCATCCACCCTGATCAATCTCCATTGCATTGGGATTGTGGGGGGCACCTGAGCGTCCTTGGTTCCGAGGCTGCTGTTGTTGTTGTTGCTGTTGGGGAGGGCGTTGTTGTGCTCAGTCCCGTATTACCTGCTGGAGGTAGTTATTTGGCTGGCGTGGTTGCTGTGGGGGCAGTTGCGCTGGTGGGCAGTGTTGAGTTGTGATAACAGGTTGAGGAGCTTGGCGACGCTCTTCTGCATGACCCTTGAAGAGTCTGTTGTCTATCGTGATTGCTTCCTCTTGGATGTTGAGGAGTGTTGTTGCCCAGCCCAATGTGGCTTTGGCAAGCTTGATTTCGGTCTTGAGGCCGAGCTTGTACTGGGAGAGTAGCGCCTGGTCGTTCCAGGTGACATGGTGTGTGTGCTTGCTAAACTCTGCCATGTACGTGGCTACTGATCCCGTTTGCTGCAGGTTCCTCAAGGCGGTCTCAGCTTTTGTGATTTGATCCGGATTGCTGAAGGCGTGCTCAAACGTTTCCTTGAATTTCACCCATGTGTCTATGGTGGGGGTCACTGAGGACAGGTCCTTGATGACTATCAAGGACCATTTCTGTGCTTCCTCACTCAAGTACCCGATGGTCCAGTTGATGAGGTCTTGATCACTGATAAACTGCTGGGTGGACATCACCATATACTGTTCACATGTGGTGATGAATTTGTATGCCTTATCGCCTCGTTTCTTCCTATCATACTTCTCAGGTGTCACTACCTTTGGTCCCTTCAGTGGTAGCTGTGGGACTTGTTGTTGAGTGATGGAGGGACCGGCTGGTGATGGTCTCCCTTGGAATATGAACTGGGTATAGATTGTTGCTGCCTGTTGTGCCGGTGCAGGTTGGTTGACGATATTGTTCACATTGTTGGTAAGATTGGTCATTTGGGTGGTGAGTGCTGCTATTTGTGTGAGCAGCTGATCGTAAGTGGGTGCTTGGTGGGCCATTGCTGGCGGTAGTGCGATTGGTGGGATGGGGGTGCTGAGTGATGTAGTTGGGGCAAGGTATGGGGATGGAGACTGGATGGTGGTATGTGATTCACTGTCCGAGTCGTGGTTGGAAGGGACCCGGGAGCGATATGTTCTGTTTCTTCATGGAGGCATGACTAATTAGTCCCACCTGGCGAGGCTCTCGAATGTAGTGTGTGTGAAGCAGACCCCAGTTTGGACGCCTAGTTTGATGTAGAGGTAGGCGGGTTGAATATTCTGGTCTATGTGTATTAGCCTGGCGAGTTACTGGCATTTAGGGAAGTAGGGGATGCAGACTTTGGGGTAGGGGTGGTATTCCTGACAGACCCAGCTTCCTGGTAACGCTCTCTTGACTCGCTTGAGATCCTTGTGTTTGACTGCAAAAGCAATGATTTTGTGCATGTATTGTGCGAGTTGGCTAATGTTTTGTGTGTAGAGGTTTGGAGTTTCCTTGTTCCTGAGGTTGTATTGAAGTGCTGGCATGTAAGTCGTGGAGCGGTGTAGGGATGCAACGTAATGTCACAATGAGAGGTCTAAAGTACTGCTGGATGATGTCAAAGAGGTCTTAGGCAATGGCAAGCAATAGGAGCTCGATGGAACAGGGCAAATGAAATGTATAAGAGGCAACAAGGAGCACTAGGAGCTCAACATTGATGAGTGGAGAGGGAGGAGTGAGGATACAATGAAGAGGGAGATACAAGACGTTGCGTGAGGAATAAGTCCTCTACGCCTACCAGTATATATAGAGTTACAGGAGTGGAGGCTTACAAACATGACACAAGTACACTGTGTGGCGGTGTGGGAGAACACATGTAGGGGAGTGCAGGGTAGTAACAGGTGACCTCCTAACCAAGAGAAGAGAAGCACGATAAGTGAGAGAAGGCTGACTAAGAGAGACACATGACAGAGGTTAGTTCGAAGTAAAACTGATAATGTTCTGAGATAAGTCTGAGGTCCATTCCATGGGAAAGTAGAATGTGATTATAAAGTGAGAGCCCGTGTTGGATTTGGACTTGGGCATGATGTAGTCGTGACACCAAATCCCCCATGAAACTCAGCACCTGTAATGCTGAGAGATCCCAACGCAATAGATCTATCAGCAAATAACTATTGCATCTCAATGGAAGAATGACAGTGCCGTTTCCACAACAACCTGTGTCTTTACTGTGGAGAAGCAGGACATAGGAAGAGTGACCATTATATGAAGGTGGTTGCAGCCAATGGGTTCAAGGAGTATAAGTTTGAAGTGGCGATTGCAGCAGAAGATCCACTGGAGCAGATACCAGGTGTGCAGCAGGGTTTTGGAAGCAGCTTGTGAAGGGCAGAGTGCCTCCATGAGCCAAAGTGTTGGAGTTGTTGTTGAGTAATACCCCTATAAATACTCTTGTGATTGCTGCCACTTCATACAACGAGCACAGTAAACACATCGTAATACCAACAACACTCCAAATCAAATCACTCCTAAAAACACCAACTGCATAAATCGACTCAGGTGTTGTCACAACCACCATTGAGACAGTACTCGCTAAGTACATTTTTGAACACTACTATCCCACGGTCTTTTCCTTTATAATCACATCCCCATTCTCATGGTCTCTTTCTTTATTATCACATCTCCATTCCCATGGTCTTTTCCTCTATTGTCACACCTCCATTCCCAGGGCTCGTTCTATGTTCCAATTACTGTTACTATGCTACTGACTCAATGATTGCACAGCTTCACTAGAATGTTCCTGATTGTTCTTTAATGTTCTCTCTTTGTAATCAAACACTGCCTCGTAGTAAAATAGTATAAGTAGTTAGGAAGTGAGGAGGTTTGTTCCTTACTTTGCCTCTTGTTCATCCCTCTGAATAAGAGTGTCTCTTCTCTGTACCAAATTCACCGTGCACCGTCTGCACACCCTTGTCACAACTACGTCGCGCCCAAGTCCAACTCGAACATGGGGACCTCGTCTATGGTCACAATCGACTATCCCACGGAACGGACTTCGGAGTTATATCGGATTATTCTAGGTTTTACCTCGGACTAACTTCTAATCATGTGTCTCTCTTTGTAAGCAGTCTTCTCTTCCTTTCTCTCACTCGTCCCTGTGCTTCTCTCAGCTAGGAGGTCACCTGTCACTGCCCTGCGCTTCCATCCTCGTGTTCTCCCACACCGCCGCGCAGTGTACTCGTGTCAAGTTTGTAAGCCTCCACTCCTGTATCTCTATTTATACTGGTAGGCGTAGAGGACTTATTCCTCACGCAACGTCTTGAATTCCCTCCTCTACTTGTACTTCCTCTCATCCCTCTACTCATCAACATTGAGCTTCTAGTGCTCCTCGTTGTCTTCTATTCATCTCATTGTCCTCTCCATCGAGCTCTTAGTGCTCGACGTCGTCCAGCGGTTCTTTCAGACCTCCCATCGTGACAACCCTGTCCCCTGTCCCTCATCCATATCATAGTAAACCCTTGTCCCAGTACCCTGAACCTTTGACGTTGTAACTTGCACATCCAAGTCCACACGTTCCCACGTTCCCTACACAATCTACCTTCATCGCTAACAGAGGTCGCTATAGGTGCAATGTCCTCATTCATAAATCACTGATATGTCAAAATGAATCATATTCCCATGACACCATGCACATTCCCACTTGTGGTAAAAGATATTGATGGCCAATCACTTGGCACCATTGATAAGCAAGTAGAAGCATGAATTCATATTGGGAGCCACAAGGAAACAATCATACTCGATGTAGCACTGATCAGACGCCACCCACTTATCCTTGGGCTTCCTTGGTTGCAAAAACATAACCTGATGATTGAATTCAGAACCAATCGAATTACATTTACTGATCCATACTGTGCTACACATTGCCTCAACATAGCACCAGACGTGTTTGGCAAGACAAATAGAGAACCAAGCCAGATCAACGTGATCAATACAGAAATTGAAGAAGAAATGATGAAAGAATTTGAAGACATAATGATGTTTAGCAGCAAATCTGGGGCATAGCCGGAGATGTCAGAGGAAGACAGGGAGTACTTCTGAGGGCTAATGGTGGAAGTTGCCACAACTGAAGGAACAAACCTATTGGCAGAGATTGCGTCAAAGCGTGTTAAAGAAGAAAGACCAGTAATTGAGGTAGTACCATGGGGGTGCTACAAGTTCCTCAACATATTCGACGATAATGCTGCTAACATATTACCACCTCATTGTGAATATGACATGGTCATCAACTTCAAACCAGGTGCAAAACTACCCAAACCTGCAGGACTATATCCAATGTCCGATGCAGAAAACAAAGAGATGTGTGCCTGGCTCAATGAATTCCTGGCAAAGGGATTCATGCAACCTTCAAAATCGCCTGTTGCATCGCCATGTTTCTTCATTCCCAAGAAAGACTTGAAGAAATGCCTCGTGGTCGACTGGAGGAAGATTAACGTGATAACAGTCAAGGATCAATACCCACTACCACGCATTGACAAAATCATGGACCGAATCCATGGATCAAAACTCTTCTCCAAGTTTGACTTACACAATAGATACAACCTAGTGCATATTAGGCCAGGAGATGAATGGAAAACAACCTTCAGGACACAATGGGGGCACGATGGGGGCTCTTCGAGTTCAAGGTGATGCACTTCGGACTATGCAACACACCGGCAGTATTCCAATGTATGATGAATAACGTACTATCCCTGGTACTGGACATCTCAGCCACAAATTACTTGAATGACACACTATCCTATGCTGACGAACAACTGAAACATGTGGAAATGAACCACACCATACTACAATGATTCTGCAAATTCAAACTCTACTGTTAAGCCTGGAAATGCGAATTCCACATGGAAGAAACTGAATGGATGGGAGTCCATGTAAGTGAATTAGGGTTTAAAATAGACAAATGGAAGGTGGAGGCTATAATGGAATGGAAGGAGCCACAGAACATGAAAGATGTATGTTTGTTTCTTGGATTCCTCAACTTTTACTGTTGATTTGTCAAAGATTTCTTGAAGATAGCAAGACCACTACACAACTTAGAGAAGAAGGACACACCATTTACATGGGGTGATCGACAACAACATGCCTTCGATGCACTAAAACAAGCCATCACCACTGCACCGGTATTGGTACACGCCAACCCTAAACTCGAGTACACGTTGGAAACCGATGCATCAGATTACACATATGGCGCAATACTGTTGCAATGACAAGCAGATGGGAAACTCCATCCGATCAGTTACCTTTCAAAATCAATGTCACCGGCAGAAAAGAATTACAACATCTACAACAAGGAGATGCTTGCAATAGTAAAGGCACTGGAACATTGGAGACAATATTTGGAAGGAACAAATAGCCCAATCAATGTCCTAACTGATCACAAGAATCTACAGTTCTTCAAAGACACAGTAATCTAAAATCGCCAACAAGCTTAATGGTCAGACCTGCTTATGCACTACAACTTCCACATCACATACCGACCAGGGGCACAATCAGGAAAACCTGATGCCTTATCTTGATGTTCGGATTACAGGCAGGAAGGGGGGGATAGCAACAAGCAAAAAACAATTTTCAACCCTGAAAATGTGGCATCAATATCAGTGCTATACATGTCAGATGTTAACTTGATTGAGCAAATCAGACATGTGATCCTTCATGACAAGAAAGTTGAAGCCATAATCACATTCTTCAGGGCAGGACCAGAAAATGCCACAGCCGAAGTAAGGGAGCTGATGAAGGGTTATACGTGGGAAGATAGACTGTTGTACCAACAGGGCAAGATCTACATCCCTGATGACAAAGACATGTGACAAAGCCTAATAGAACTCTACCACGACTCTGTTATTGCTGGTCACCAAGGGCAAGCCAAAACACTCGAACTTGTGTCTTGGGGATACTATTGGCCATCAATGAAAGCGTATATCAACCACTATGTCGAAACATGCAACATATGCCAACAAACCAAGAACTGTCACTCAAAAATGCATGGTCTGCTAAAGCTGCTCCCAGTACCAGAAGGACTGTAGCAAGCAATATCTTATGATTTCATAGTCAAATTGCCATGCTCTAACAGATTCGATTCAGTCTTTGTCATTACCAACCAGTTAACTAAGATGGCACACTTTATTCCCACCAATAAGGAAGTCACAGCTGAAGGAATGGTGAAGCTGCTAATTGACAATGTGTGGAGATTACATGGAATGCTGTTGACAACAGTATCGGATTGAGGACCACAGTTCAACACTAAGTTGACATGAGGCATGTACAAAGCACTTGGCATTAACCCCACATTCTCAACAGCATGTCACCTGCAAATGGATGGCCAGACAGAACACACCAACGTCGCCGTTGAACAATATCTCCACGTCTTCTCCGCACATCGACAAGACGACTGGGCAGACTTCCTTACGTTAGCCGAATTTGCATACAACAATTCAAATCATTCCTCGATTGGGATGTCACCATTTTATGCAAACTACGGGTACAATCTGATGTTTACCGACCTTCCTTTGATACACCAATCCTCACCAATTGCTGGAGAAATCACAGAAAGATTGGCGACTATGCAAGCTGAATTAAAATCAGCAATGACGGTGTCTCAAGAATGATAGGCTAGGTTCTATGATAGACACCACAGCAAAACACCAAAATTTAAAATTGGGGAAAAGGTGGAGCTTGAGGCAACAAATATCACTACTGATTGACCCTCAAAGAAATTAGCCACATGACATCTAGGCCCATATGTCATCACCCATATGGTTTCCACACTGCTTACCACCTCACACTACCCACGACCATGCACATCCACAATGTGTTCCACGTTTCCTTATTGTTGTGGTACCAATCCAATACCCTACCCAGTCAATCTTTCCCAGAACCACCACCCAACATCATCGATGGAGAAGAACACTACGAAGTCGACAAGGTCCTCAACTCGCAATACATTGTCAATCAGTTACAGTATCTGGTCCATTGGGTTGGTTACAACGATAGCAAAAACTTATGGGAACCAGCAGAATTCCTCAACGACGCACCACTGAAGGTACGAGAATTCCATGATTGGTTCCCCAACGCCTGGTCTCCCACACATCATCCCCTGCCACCAGCTCATCGCCCACAATGATGAATGACTTCCTCGCTATGGCATAGGAGGGGCTTATGTCATGACCACCATTGAGACAGTGATAGTTAAGTACATTTTAACTCCACTTTCCCATAGTCTTATCTTTTATTGTCACATCTCTGTATTGCAGGGTTCATTCTATGTTCTGATTGTACAGGCAGTGCAACTGACTCAGTTGTTGTGCAGCCTTCCTAGAATGTTCTCCATTGTTCTTAATTTGTAAACAAACACTGCCTCAATTGTAGACTGGGTATAAGTAGTTAGGAAGTGAGGAGGATTGTTCCTCACTTTGCCTCTTGTTCATCCCTCTGAATAAGAGTGTCTCCTCTCTGTAACAACCCACTGTGTGCTGTCTACACACCCTGTCCCCTGTCCCTCATACATATCACCTTGAACCTTGTACCCAAGCACTCTGAACATTCAACCTTGTAACCTGCATGATTATAAGTCATTACTTTCCCACGATTCAAACACTATCTACTCCTGTCTTCAGCAGAGGTCACTATAAAAACCACATTACAAATAGAGCCCAAGTGCTCAAGAGAGATGACATCAAACCTCATGAATAATACATTGTATAAGACAATGACTAAAGAATATGAAAATACTAGTATAAGAGTAACAAGGAAAGAATAAAAACTATACAACAATGATACAACCAGTCACCTCAAACAAGAAACCCATTCCTAACCAAAACTTGACTCATAAGAATGTCCTCCAACACAGGAAACCAGCAAACCCCAATCAAGACTTCTGAACAAATCCAGAAACTACAACAGGCTGACCAAAATAAGAAACTAGCACAATTGCTTGCCAAGATCAATAACCCTATTGCTGAATGCCCTATGAGGATGTATGCTGAAATGGTTGCCAGACAGCAAGTCATAGACGCTATGTGTCATGATGAGGGATCTGAAGTTACCACTGGACGACAGCAACAATGGTAATGGCGATGTTGAGCACTCGAAGCTTGATGGAAAGGGCAAAGGTAAATGGATAAGAGACACTAAGGAGCACTAGGAGCTCAATAGTGATGAGTGTAGGAAAGGGAAGAGGATACAATGTAGGAGGATATACAAGACATTGTGTGAGGAATAAGTCCTCAATGCCTACTAGTATATATAGGAATACAGGAGTGAAGGCTTACAAACATGACACGAGTACAATGTGTGGCAGTGTGGGAGAACACGAGGATAGAAGTGCAGGGCAATGACAGGTGACCTCCTAAGCAAGATGAAAGAAGAGAAGTGAAGATAGGAATAGAAGAGAAGGCTTACAAAGTAAGACACATGATTAGAAGAAAGTCTGAGGTTAAACTGATAATAGTCTGAAGTAGATCCGGAGTCTATTTCGTGGGAAAGTAGAATGTGACTGTAGAGGGAAGCCCATGTTTGATTAGACTTAGGACAGGACAAAGTCATGACACCATGCCAGGCCCCTCCCACGTGAATAACCCCCCCCCCCAACAAGTGACACAACCACAAACTCAACTGGAGGTGATAGTCCTTCCTCCTCCACTCCCAAGAGGATTCCTGGTGGTATGCTTTGATGGTTTCGTGGACTACATGAAAGCTAAAACCAGTGTCACAACTTCATCCTGTCCTAAGTCTAATTGAACACGGGCTTCCCTCTACAGTCACATTCTACTCTCCCATGGAATGGGCTCTGGATCTACTTCGGACTATTATTGGTTTAACCTTGGACTTTCTTCTAATCATGTGTCTCACTTTGTAAGCCTTCTCTTCTATTTCTATCTTCTCTTCTCTTCTTTCATCTCGCTTAGGAGGTCACCTGTCGATGTCCTGCGCTTCTATTCTCGTGTTCTCCCACACTGCTGCACATTGTACTTGTGTCATGTTTGTAAGCCTCCACTCCTGTATCACTATATATACTTGTAGGCATTGAGGACTTATTCCTCATGCAACATCTTGTATTCCCTCCTCTATTGTAACCTCCTCCCTCTCCTCTCCACTCACAGTCATTGAGCTCCTAGTGCTCTTTGACTTCTCTATACACTTTATTGTCTTCTCCATCGAGCTTCGAGTGCTCAACATCGCCTTCACCCTTGTTACTGTCATCCAGCGGTAACTTCAGATCCCTCTTCATAACAACCAGAACACCAAAGAATATACAATGGCACTCATGGTACGAGAATGAGAACCCACCCAACTTTGAGAACCAAGCAATATATGGCAACTGGTCCCAACAACATGGCCAGAGGCCCCTGATACCAATACAAGCAGTAACAAGCAAAGAAGCAACCTTTGTGCCAGTGTAAGATCAGTTCTTCCTGTACTGATCTAATGTTTTACTGAGGTATCGCCTAGGGGTACTCACTCCTTTGAGAACT
>WSTV01000067.1:10537-90741 GCA_019632285.1 Tulasnella sp. 332
ATAGCTTGGAATGGTTGGTGGAGCCGTGCGGGAAGGAGTCAAATGGTCTTGAAGCGTTGGTGATCCATCTGTTGGCGATAACAAGGTTGCTTCCTACACTAATTCGGAACATCCATTAAAGAAGCTACTTGTAGTTGACGTATCTCCCTGTAAAAGACTACAGCGATATACTCGGACAACTTTAACCTCTCCACGGTTTCCGCAGGTATAATGCATCCTCACCATTCCGACGCCTCATGTACCAACTCACCGTCTTCTAGGTGATTAGATGTACTGTGTATGTCGGGACCAGCGCCGCGGTCCGGTTCACCACCGACATCGACTTTGCCTTCGTCTTCACTTTGGGGCTAGTGTATATATGGGGTGTAATATGGTACGGCATTACCCACGTTTGGGTACATCATGTGCTTAAACAAAAGAGGAAGTGGTGGGCTGATCGGGTGACGGTGAAAGAGGAACGTGCATGAAGTGTTGTAGAGTCTTCGTCTTTCCTGAAATAGCCTGTTCTTGGCTCTATATATTTCCTCTTCACTCCATCTCCTGCTTTGCGTAGCACATCATATCCTCTCTCTCTCCTTAGAATGCATCTAAGCCTGTATTGCTGGACCCCCGCCGCTGACCTGCATCATGAACACTCTCCGGCGCGCTCAAGTTGACGCAGAAGAGCGACCTCACGGAGAATTTGGGAGCAGAAGCAAACCCGATCTATCTGTGCTATCCGAAGAACGGCATGGGTTCTGGAACGGTGTGGGCGATCATGAAGTTCTTCGGTGAAGGGGGGAATGATGGGGCGACATTTTTGGATGCCTTTCCTTTCGTAACACAGTATATCCAAGCTATAGATGATATTTCTTAGATAATACTTACTCTCTTGCTGATTTCGTTCTATAATACCATTGATACATGTCATGACATCAATCTACATTCCTCGAATAGTCGCCAGCCGGATCCAGGAGCTTCTTACAGTGCTTAGTGATTCACTTGAAGTATACTGTACGGTAGGCACAATCTCAGTGAGCTTGTTTGTGTGACATTTCCTGCTGCGAGTTCCTCAGTCAGATGTCGTGTACGATCTGTGGTTCCAACACAACCATGACTCCCATGAAACCCACTTGTCGATACCCTCTCGGGCCCCTCTACCGGCCAAACGGTGATTCAGCGCCATGCGAAACCCGCAGCCAATTTTTCTGGTTAAAAGTGGAATCTGTACGCAATGTTGACTGCTTTGCGCAGCATCGTCGTGCCCTGATCCAACTAGCTGGCAGTTTCAGATAAGAGTGCTTGGAACATAAATTTCGCGACCGAATCTCTGAGACCGGGACCTCAACTGAAGCAAGTACCCGACAACGAGACTGATAGCCACTAACTATTTTTAGAGTTAGCGGTTAGTCGTCGAGACGCTTTGAAACGCGCGTCGGTATGTCTACCTATCTTCTAACGTCCCGTGCATCCAGCTGACATTGACATTGATGCTCTTTTTGATCCCCTTTGAACGCTGCCATCCTTGTTCTTGATATATATACCGTGTCCAAATATTCAAGAGAGTGTCATAGTCCTGCGAAATATGCAGTCAGAGACGATCCGCAATCCGAACCGATCTTCATGCTTTCAAGTAAGAGGGTATCCGCCGACGCTCGTTTTCTTGGACTCCCTCATTCATGCGAGCGCTTGTCTCGAAAAACCGCTTAACGCCCAGCCGGCGTTGATGCTCTGCTGGAACCCATCTGAGGTCCAGATGAAATGTGGTGCCAGAAATGCGCAGTGTAATCTTTGATGAGGCATGTTTTTGAATAAGCCAGTGCCATGAGCGTACATTATGGAATGTCCCTGCTTAGCTATGGCAGCAGAAAAGAAAAAAAAAAAGGGGGGGGGGGGGGCGCAGGTTAAGTGCAGACCTACTTTCAAAGGATATCTGGTTTGTCACATCTCATAAACAATCTATATTCGCTTTATGGCTTTGATTTACTGAGTTATAAGTCCCGGATCTGCAACGTCAGATGCACCCCA
The DNA here is from genome assembly GCA_019632285.1 of Tulasnella sp. 332. Taxonomy (NCBI): domain Eukaryota; kingdom Fungi; phylum Basidiomycota; class Agaricomycetes; order Cantharellales; family Tulasnellaceae; genus Tulasnella; species Tulasnella sp. 332. The sequence goes on from WSTV01000067.1 coordinate 12,545, forward strand.
CTACGAAAATAACCAAGGAGATCGCCTAGGCACGTAAAGATTAGAAGGCCAAAAGGACTTACGAATAGCTGCTTAATTTTATTATCGCCGTGGATTCCGAAATTTCCTATTGAACGCTTGAAGTAGGGACAGCCCATAGAACCCATACGCCGCACACTTGGCGAGTCAATAAACATGGCTTTCCAACACCGGAGACCATACATTTTTATCATCTTTGCTGGCGATAGTAGCTAAGCGTGTGAATATGAGCCCCCGAGAAGGAGAATCTTGAATGATTATTGGTTTTCCGGCCTGTACAATTGTTGGGAATGCTAGCCTCGTTGACCTGGTCGTAAACCATGTCCCCGGGCGGTACCTCGGAAGGAAGTGGCGCATTTGAAAGGGCCTGTATGAGCGGCCTGGAACAAGCTGGTGGTGGTGGTGGTGGTGTCGGTGCCGGGGCACCTAGAAGTGGCGCAGGCGAGTCGAATCGTACGAGAAGGCCCCGACAAACAAGGCCCGGCAAACCTGACCCCAAGATTCGACCGTAGCGGAAGAAAGGGAGTCGAGCCATCTCATAACCTGGACCTTCAGACACGATTCAAGATAATCAATCATCCATTCATCATCCCGTCGTCGTTCATGAAGGGCAGCAACCCGCTTCGCAGCTAGCAGAGGGTCAGCCACATCTTCACCATGGGTCCCTACAAACAGCATAGGCTCAAAGGGTGCTGAAAACCCGTCATTGATTCTGTTATTAGAACGCATGGCGCCATAAGCAATCGTAATTGTAGTGGTTTCAAGAAAGATACTCGTGTCCAACCGGCTTCTATTCGGGTAATCACGGGCTATTTTTAGACTCGGTGTTGCACAGGGAAGGAGTCTGAGGAAGATATCAGCAGCCTGTAATGTAGCTAGCTATAGTCTCTAGTTAGTCCATACTATTATTAGCCGATCACAGAATGCGGACTGATTAGGACTGGTGATGCTTCATTAGTTGGAAAAAAGTTGCGGCGAAAGGGACCAGGTCAATACGAGAGGGTCATTCTTCACCTTTGTATCGGAAGCGTAACAGGCGGCGTGTTCCTACTATATGGTTGTAGACCGACCCCTGAGCGCAGAACTGGCATAAACTCGCCGATTGCAGTAGGAGTACACATCTACAAACAGGCCTGACTCAGTGGCTCGAAGTCAGGAAATAATTGGCAGTACTAGCATCCTTGACTCAAGCGAGTTGCCATGTGGCAGATTCTTTTATGTTCACAGAAGTAAGTCAAATTGACGCTGGCGGCGGCGATGGATCCCAACACCGCGTCAGATCTAACCGCGAGAATATCCATGTTGATGTCATCCCTGACCGACGGGCGGCACCCCTAGCATCGCTTTCTCCAGCTATATAGTCGCAACGATTACGAGGCATTCCACTCACCCTACTAGCCACCACAGCCTATCCTCTATGCGTGCTGCATTTGGCCACGCCATCCAGCGCATCAACTCCCATTCTTCCGAGAGCTCAGACCCTAACACCGAGATGGGATGGCGAAGTACTGTGTCTGGTGTCGCAAAAGTCGTTGCTCGAACGGCGGCCGACGGTTACGGGAGGGTCTCGGCGTCAATTCAGCAACGACACGAGCCAGGTGGAATCTGGGACACTGAGACTTATAAGCAGTGGTGGGACAGGCGGAAGGAGGAGATAAAGGGCACGGAGAAGGTCGCCCTGTATCCTGGGTTCGCTGTGAGACGCTATAATGACGGGGAGAAGGCCCTTTGGGCACGGCAGGGTCAGTGAGCGCACTGTACGATCCTGGACTTTCCTTGGCGCGTCATTGCTGACGACTCTGGTGACATACTTAGATCAAGGTCCATTCTCTGTCGAGATTTTTATCGACGGTACCGCGACCATGCTCAGGCCACCTGCGCTTGCTACACGATCTCAAAAGGCGTTCTTACGACTCGCAAAGGGTAAGCGTGCAACTTGATGCGGCAATCACTCCAGTTGTCCCTTGCGCTGACGAAAATGCGCGTCTAATTTGCTCTAACCCAGGGTTTGCCGCACTACCAAAGTTGCCTCCGTCCGAATTAGATGGAAACGGGGTCACGCTCGACACCATGAGCCTAAAAGGGGACGAGAGCGAGGAGGATTTCGCCCAAGACATGCAAGACGCGCCCGATTTCCATGGCTTCAGCGTCAACGACCTACCCAGTCATCATAAAGCGAGTGACAGCTCCAGCATCCACACGGTGGACACCTTTAGGTCGTCTTCTGGCTCACTAAAAGATTTGCCGACCGAAGAACTCGCTCGGTACCACGCCAACTTGGACAAGCGCTTACAACCATTCTGGTCGTCCAATCTCGCCAACCGTTCGGTGAGGTTGACCGTGTTCATCCAATCGTCGGATCCGAAGGAGACCTACGACCAGGAAGAGGCCGGTCCGCTCTCGAGGATCGTCATTCGCACCGACCCTCAAGGTTATTTCACATATCGGTTCCACATCGATTACGAAACCCTGTGCACATACCCTGGAGCAAAAGGGCTCGTGTTCGCCGGTGAAGATCCCTCCATCGAGCATTCTCTCGTCATGAGAGCAGATCTCCTGCCCCAAGAAGGTGTCCAGCAGACCTACAAGGAGGCTTTGGCTCCAGTGTCCTCCGATTCCTCGTCGGTGTCGACAGAGATTCGCGTCACGCTCACGGCCGCCAGAGTTCGACTCATATCCGATATCGACGATACCGTGAAAAGGCTCGATTTCCTCAAGGGAGCTAAAGCTATCTTCAGGAACACGTTCGTGCACCCACTGGAGGACCTCATCGTCCCCGGAATGGCCGAATGGTACACAAGGATGTCAAAGATGGGGGTTAATTTCCATTATGTATCCAACTCTCCGTTTGAGATGGCGGCCCCGATTCAGGAGTTCTTTGAGCTCGCCGGTCTTCCACACGGTGCGTCTCTGTTCAGTACAGTCTCATCACATCAGCTAACCGGCCTCTATGTTTGTTGCTGCAGGCCATGTTAAACTAAAGGCTTGGGGTGGAACGAAGTCTCTCATCGGTGGGTTGTGGGAAGATGCAGCCAGCAGGAAACGAAGTCGAGTTATTGAAGTGGGTATTCTCCGTCTTTGTACGCGTTTAGACCCCGTCGGCTCATGTGGAAGATTGAAACACCAAACGGACCCCTTCAACCTAGGTCCTTGACGACTTCAAAGAATGCCGATTCTTCCTCGTCGGCGACTCTGGCGAGCAAGATCTTGAGCTCTACTCGACCATCGCGCAGGCGAGACCCGAACAGATCCTCGCCATCTTCATTCGAGACGTCACTTCGTCCAGCTTCCTGCCCATCTTAGAGAACGGCTCAGATACGTACGATATCACCGAGACCCCGAACCCTTTGTCACCCGAGTTCTCTAACTCAGGCCTGGCGTCGCTGGAGAACCCATTGGAAGCATTGACGATCTCGACAGACCATAGCCATGACGACGGTTCACAGACGCCAACCGATGCACCTATGACGGCACGGCCAGACTCCTTCACTGATGGACCAGGAGGAATCAACCAATCTCGATCACCTGCTCCGCCGCTGCCGCCAAGGCATTTAAGCCAAGGGTCCTTCCATAGATCTGGAACGCCACCACTGCCGCCAAGGCATGCGGGTCCAGGTTCCTCACATGCCTCTGGGTCGCCGGGTTATCAACCCTCACCTCTATACCAAATATCACCACCGGTCCGCCCGTCCCCCGAGCTGTCTGGGGCGTCGAACCACGGTTATTCCCAGTATGACGCAAAGAGCGACACCAATCTGGCCCAACAACTGGCCACGCCGCAGACGGAACCGTCACAACCGAGACCGCCACCACCACCCCATCACTCGTCGCTCCCACAACCGCCTGGATCTTACTTCCCCACCGTACCATCTCGACCTCGGATGACAGGGTCTTCAAGCTTGCGTCTAAGGAGTCATAGGCAGGAGAGTAGAGAGGATTCCGAACGTATAGCTGCAGAAAAGAAGCGGGACGAATTCAAGATCAGGATTGAGGCCGCGAGGGCATTCGTCCCGCCGAATGTCGTTCTCAGGGTGTTCAAGGAGCCCGAGGAATGCGTGGAGGCGTCTGAGATACTGCAGCGACTTGGCGCGCAATAAGGCGGAGAGACGTGGCAGACAACGGGGCACGCACGCAGAATGGCAATAGTTGATATATGATCATCCTAATATAATGGAAGAGATGGTACCCTGGTCATTTTGGGATATGAGCGTCCTATGCCATCGTTGCTGATGAAGATATGATGGGAGAGCGGGCAGCCTCTTGCTGCTTTTCGATGCCGTCCTCAATCTCCTTCTTGAAAGCGAGCATTTCCTAAAGAATAGAGTAAAGGGTTTAACATCTGCCCTAGAAGCAAATAACTTAAGGTATGCTAACCGCGCTGTCAGGCTCAAACTGCAGACCCAACATCACCGCATCCCTCGCCTCTTCCAGCCTTCCCAATCCCAAGAGCGCCTTTGCCTTCCTGAAGTGTCCTTTGCTCCACGGCCGCTTTAGTTGGATGACAACGTCAGCATCCACTAGGGCGGAGATGTAATCTTCTGCGGCAGCGAATGTGGCGGATCGGTTGCAGATGATGATAGCCATTTCGTCGCGCATCAGCGCCGCCGGCTCCCACGGGTTACGACTGAGAGCGATATTCGCGGACATATTGTAGTGTTGGATAGCTAGACCCCAGTTCTTCGCTTTGTAGGCAGCCTAACAAGACAATAAGATTGGTGGTATCAAAATCGAGCACGTGGCAAGGATTACGAATGCAGGAAACTTACGTTCCCTTCCTCCTTGGCTTTTTGCACCGCTTGCGACCTGCCAGGATGAACGACATTCGGGGGAGCGGGTACCGCGATAGGATTGGACGCGGCGATCATCTTGGTGAAGATGTTGAGCTCATGGAAGTCAAGCCCACAATCTTCGCAGACCACTTTCTTGTGCTCCTGGCAGACAGCCATATCATTTTGTTCGGGAGAGAATGTCACAGGTACGGGGTTGAACTGCTCGTCAATAGCGGCTTGATAGAATGGGTCGATTGTTGGGGGTGGCGGTGGGGGTCCCATCCCAGGAGGTGGACCATGTGTGTGTCCTGGTCCTTCTGAACCATCGTGTGTATGGCCATGTCCTTCACTTGACATACTGAATAGAACTTTTGAGTTACGAGACTATGGGCAGGAGGTGGGGTGAGGCGGGGTTGGTTGATTCGTGTCGACGCGCGAGCTAGAAGTGGCCACGTCGTCGAAAGTCCGACAGGGCCGTCGGCACGTGAGGCTCTCAATTGACTGCAAAATTCACCCACAGAAAGTGATGTTCTCTGTGGTGTCTCCGCCTCTTCCGCGGTACGATAATGACTACGACGGTCAAAGGACTTCAAAGAACAAGGGCCGTGATGCAGATTCCATGGATCTGGACTTTGGAGATGCCAACATCACCTCCCCCGGCCAGACCATCACGTCTTCGCAGGCGTTCATGAGGTGCCATAATTACGGGCGGTTTTGATGACCCGAGAATATTCGCTTACTGTATCCTCATTGATAGAGGGCATGGGACTTATGTGGACGGCGAAGTGGTTCTCGCGTCTGTTGCAGGGACTGTCGAGCGGGTCAACAAACTGATATCTGTCCGGGCTTTGAAATCTAGGTAAGTAACGCTGGGAAGGTTACATCTCTCGCTAAATACTCTTGTCAAAAATTAGGTATAACGGAGAGATTGGGGATCTCGTCGTCGGTCGTATAACAGAAGTACGTATAGGCCTAACCGTCACACCGGACCGGGCCTGCTAACCGCTCAACGTAATACTCCAAGGTAGCTGCAAAGAGGTGGAAGGTTGATGTGAATGCTCGGAACGAGGGCATACTGATGCTATCCTCTGTGAACTTGCCTGGAGGAGTTCAAGTACGCTCCATTTGTCATTAAACAGCTTTGCATGCGCGATGCTCACCCCTCAATTGAACAGCGCCGAAAACTGGAGAGCGATGAGCTTCAGATGCGCAACTTCTTCGAAGAAGGCGACCTCCTCGTAGCCGAAGTACAAGCGCTCTACGGCGACGGTGCTCTGTCATTGCACACCCGATCGCTCAAGTACGGCAAGGTAGACCTACGATTAAATCCTTCCATCCTTAAAATAATATCCAGCTAATTGGGTGATTATATTTCTTGTTATGGGGTAGCTCAGGAATGGTCAATTTGTAACAGTCTCGCCTATGCTAATCCGCCGGCTCAAATCGCATTTCATCGCCCTCCCTTGCGGTGTTGATCTCATCCTCGGTCTGAACGGCTACATCTGGATAAGCAAACACGTTCAAGAGTTCGATCAGGAGGGTGAAGAGGGATTCGATGCCCAAGCTGTCTACTCTAACAAGAACGATGTTAGTATGCCTCCCCCCGCGTGGTTGTTAACGTTTGCGTTGCTGACTATCCCGGACACTGGTGCAGGACATTGACTCCAATTCTCGCCTCGCCATCTCTCGAGTCTCGAACATAATCAGAGTCCTAGCAGCACATTCTATGCCATTCACGGATTCGATTCTCGTAGAAGCCTACGATTGGACGCTTGAGCAGCAAGGCGATGTGAGAGACATGATCGGTGAGGATTACGCGGAGTCTCTCGTCGCCGCCATGAGCGCTCAGTGAATTAGCAATGTATTATCTATGATTGGCTATTGTACACATGTCAGACATGATATTATCCAGAAAGCTGCGGAGAAGGTAATAATCATCGGCCGGCGCCGCAAGCCTTCTTTTCCGCGACCGCGGCGTGCTTAGCCTCCGTTTTTGCTCTCATTTTAGCGAGCAAGGCGACCCGCTTCTGCTTCGTGATGCCTGTCACGGGCTCCCTGGACCAGTTAGTCGTCAGCTCTTCCAGCTCTTCAAGATTCTCTCCATCGTCAGCACCTTTGCGGACTTTGCCACCCTTGTGTCGGGCACGCTGGGTCGAGGGGCTGGAAACGATCTCTTTGATAATGTCTCTTACATCGTTCTCTTTGCCGCCATCGATGGAATTGGGGGAAACACGTTCGGGACTGCTGCTGCCCTGGTCACTATCAGAGCCATCGCGGCCTGTCAATGCTGGATGTCGCGAGACCTTAGTGTGTGTACTTTGATTGTCGATGTGGAAGCAGCGGGTGTGGCTGCTACCTTCTTGATTTTGTGGCTGGGGATCACGACTGGCTGAAGGTAATCCTCTTCATCGGTTTCTACGACCAGGCTACTTGGTGGAACGCCTTTCGCCTTCTTGATATTCTTCGTGCCCTCCCGCACACTACGTCTGGGGATGTTGACGACTTGGTGGGTAGGTACACACAGCCTGAAAGGGGATGGCAACGCCTTGACCACAAGCTGCTCCTTTGCTTTCTGCTTTGTCTTCCGAGTCGGTACGTCCGTTCCATCTGAGGACTCATCGAAGACATTAGTCTTGGCCTTCGTTTCTGCGTCTTTCTTGAGTTTTGTCTTCGGCTTTTCTGTCACTGCCACTACCTTAGGTTCGGATGGTTTTGCGGCCGCTTTCGTGGTCTTAACGATCCCATTCGTCGGCTTCGGCGGCGCGTCATCAGAGTCCAGAATCCAGCTGCTCGAAGCACGGCGTTCTGGTTTAAGTTGACCGTTACCCTTAGAAGAGGGCTTGCCTTTCGTCCTCCCCAAGATAGGCGAGACCGTCCAACTGGTAGGCTCGTTGTCTCCGTCCTCCATATCTTGGACCTGGGCGCGTTGTTTCCCTTTCCCCTTAGACACCGGTTTCATAACCATCGAACTCGGGGTCCTATCGAATGAGGCGTTGCCACCATCCGTTTCTGCATCTCGAACAGGGAATGTCGCGAGCCCGAACGCCCTGCTCTCCCTCAATACCAACAAAGCTTCTTCTCTCTCGATCTTCTGATCCTCTTGAATTAGGAGGACCGCGGTCTCTGGAAGTAAGACCCGTCGAAGAAAGTCGGAGGGTTCAAGTGGGTAAGTGAGGTCCGGGTCTATCGCGTCCAAAGGGAATATCTCCTGAAGCGTGGAAGAGATGACGAAAAACCCCTTCTCGCCATAACTATTAACAAACAATGCCAGTTCAGTCGCCAGATGTTAAACACGTAAGGAAAACTCAAACTCACTATCCAGGCTGTGTCATCTCGAATGTACCCATTTGCCCTTGCACGCTATTGGCCGCCCTCGCACCCCGAACTTCCAAGTCTTTCTTAGCAACATCCCAGAACATACCCCTCTCGCCCCCATGGGCGCTCTTCACGTTGTCTGCCAATATCGCCTTTAACCTCCTTTTGATCTTATCACCCTCAATGCGTCTCTTCACTTCGGTGAAATTAATACGCAGCGGCCAGCCCCGTTTGAGACCCTCAGGAATGATGGCGGACTCTGCACGGTGAGTAGTGCAAAGGTTGATGGACACAGCTAGCGGCGCGTCTCGACCTTCAGGATTCGAGGGTCGCGGGGCGGGCCAGGATTTAGAAAGCAGAGACTGGAAGACGCTATTGAGGTATCGAGAAGGCTTGCGAGGAAAAGGTTCATCGCAGAATGGACAGAATCTAAATGAAGTTGGGGGTGGGGATGGAGTGTGTTGGGCTAAGCAATTGCGGATTTGAATGAGTGGCATTGATCAAGAGATGAAGACGTAATGAAGCAGAACTTACGATGAGTCTCATAAGACTGTCTTGACAAAGAAATCGAAAGTCTATCTCTAGGGAAGTTGGAGCCATGTTATTAGTCTCTGCATCTCCTAGCGTTGCGTTGGCACGTACATGTCTGGATCAAGTTTTCTCCGTTTCGCTGGGTGGTCGTCATCATCTGATTTTGTCTCTCGTTTGGAAGAGCTTGACGAGGGGAGGCTCGAGGGTTGATCGTCATCTGATGATGCTTCAGACAATGGCGCTCGGAATTCATTATAAGACGATTCTCCGGGACTTCCATTCTCATATGGGGCGTACGATTGGAGTTGACTGGCTGACATGGGGAAAGGCTCTGGTTGTGCTCTCTCGGCACCCACATTGCTGGCTCCAGCAATCAAACCACTGAAAGGTACAGAGGATTTCGGCGACCTTGTTGGCGTAAGTTGCATCGGAAACCCACCCATGTGAGAGACTTCATCTTCATCCTCATCGCCTGAAATGTTGATAGGGCTCTCATCGGCTGCTCCCGGGCCAGGCAGGGCCACAGGGAACGGTGCCAGAATGATGGTTTTCTTCTTCGAGGATTTGGCGCCATCGGTCTGCCCCCTTGGAGAAGAGGGTTGTGGAGAAGAGGCCGATCGAGGTGTCGGGTTGATAGCCATACCATTATTCCCTGGCCTTGGTTTGGACCGTGCCTTCGCCGGCTTGACCGGGCTGTCTTGCTCCGAGTCCTCTATCACAATAGCTGGATGATCCTCTCGGGATGGCGACGATAACGCTGGCGAACTCGGTGGATATAAGCACTTGCCGGACTTCTTGTGACGGGCTGGCCCATCGACGCGACCACTTTGCGGTCGTTCCCAACTCCCGAAGGGATCTGGAGAGCCGCAAGCGTCACCTTTAGGAGATGAATCGGCCTTCTGGCTGTTGTTTTTCGCGTTAGGTGTGGAGACGACGCGTCTGGCATTGGGAGGGTCAGTTGTAGGCTTCCTAGGCTTTGGTGGTGATGCAAATTGAGTTGCAGCGAGGTCATCTCCCTTGGAGCCTTTCTTCCAAGATGGCCTAGGTTGCTGACCAGAATGGAGTTGCTGTTGCCTGTATCTCTCCATCGATAGTGTTCGCGTGTCGTTGGTTGAAATCAGAACTTTGGCGCCTAGCGTTTACAACACATGCTTTCTCGCCTAATAAGGTGAAGTCCCTGTTCCCTGCTAGAGCGGGCCTTCACTTATCCACTCGAAGCCGTCTACATTTAAGGCGAAATAAAGCAACCCAATACCCACATGTGCTAATTCTTAACAGGAGAATAGTGAAAATGCCTTGACTCCTCTTACTTTTGTGCAATGGGCATCAAACCAGCTTCTCCCAAGGCATGCCTTAAGGCTGCACCCGAGTCGTCTATTGAATGCAAAAATCTTGTCACTTCCTGGCAGAGGACCCAATCCTGCCCAGCTGCAGCTTTTCGAAGCAACCGTACAGCGTTCTCATGGGTGCCGTGGGCCTCCGGCTCCTGCTCCTCTTCGAGGTTGTGCAAGACGAGAAGGTATGAGCCGGCGGTCTTGAGGAGATTCGTAGACAGGCACGTCTAAACGTGGTAGAAGTTAATTCATGAAGCGGTAGAATGAGGGTAAACAGCAGACGCACTTCGAATAGCATTTGAGGACTGCCAACAATGTCGAACAACCGCTTCCATCTTGCCATTTCAGTCTTCCTTGCACAACCTACCACGACCTCCAGCGACGCGTCGAAATGATCCAGGAACTCAATGACCTGAGGCAAGGTGCCGATCGTCGCTGAATCGCTGTCACTGTCGTCGCCTATAATCGATTCCATATCGGCCTCGGCTTCCACGACCGTGTGCAGTAGAATCTCCAGTGCATGAGAAAAGTACACGAGATGTTGATAATGGCTTGCAAAAAGGACCGCTTCTTTCACTTGAGATCGACCAAGATGATATCGAAGCATGTGGTGCAAAAATAGGTGGGTCTAAGTTGGTAGCATGCCGGTGAGTTTAACAGATGAAATATGGGAACGTAAATTCGCTCACGCTTGTCACGATCTTGAACATTGCAAATGGGAGGGAGCTCTTTGTCAAGGCCTCGTGCTCAACACCGATGATGATCCCCTTGTCCATGAGGACCGCTAGTTCATACATAGCTGCCTCAGCACAGGCGTTTCGCGAATGGTTAGCATCGAAGACTCACAAAGGGGATAGAAGTCTAGCGGTATGTTGACGCTCTCTTTCACACTCTCATACAACACAACATCATCCCTTCCCTGTTCATCCCCAACACCCACTTGTGGTTCAATTGTGAGGGCATCCAACCATACTCTGATGCCCTTTCCGTCGTAGCCCCACAGCGAGTTCTCTAGTGTTCCGATACCCCGTAAATGGATCCAGCAAAATTCAATCCTGTCGGCGAGAATTTGCATATCATATTTGACCTCATGAGCTCCAGCCTGTGGGATCAATCAGCCCGCAATCTATGTTTCAGCCGGACTAAATCACACACCCTTCGCGGTCGCAATAGTACAAGCTTGCCACCGACGAGGAGTAAAATTGTTGCCGATACCATGTCGTCCACAGGATCACCCAGTTCTGTAGGAATTTAGACGAGAGGGAGTATAAACAGCCGTATCCAAAGGTTGCTAGCACACGTGACTCACGTTTTTGGCCGGTAGGTACCATCCAGCTCATGCCTCTCACCAAATTCGGAACAGCAACAACGCCTTCGAAGCTGATACTACCACATAAATGTAGCTTGATAGAATCCTCGGTAGGCATGATCAAGTAGTGATAAAGTGTGTTGTCGGCAGTATAGACGAGAAGACTGTTGTCGATCAGGGATAGCAGGACGATGGACGCTGGGAACATTTCTCGATGCAAGACATTCATGTTCGAGAGTTCGAGATCCCGAGAATAGAGTCGCACCTAATGAGATGGAGAATCAACGAAGAGTTGCTCGCCGATTCAGCAGATCCCGTACCTGATGTGACCGACTGGCCTCCACACCCGCGATCAACACATGGTGAAACCACACCATACCGCCTCTCACAACGAAGGCCTGTTCCTGACCCTCATCCTGGAACATCTTCCAACGGCCTGAGGCGGTGCTGTAGTGTAACAGCCCGCGTCTACCGGCAATCGCGATGAGACGCCCGTCCGCACTGATACAGGCATATCGTGTCGGCCAATTCGTTGACATGTACGCCAGTGGTATCTGTACACGACCAGTCGCACTTGAGAAAGCCGGGAGAAGAATTCAGAAACACACGAGAGCGAACCTTGATATGTTGCCAAACGTCTGATTCAGGATTGATCACACTCATGTCAGGTTGATCTGCGCCTCGATAAACCAGAACTCCATCGTCCATTTGTAAAAATGCGTAACGTGTGTTATCCTAAACCAAAAGTCAGAAGTGGGTGCGGACGACTGAGTGGATGCAATTGATCGAACCGGTGCCTGCTGGCCAGTTATAGCACTTTTGGCGAAGGGTATGGCGAACAACTCGCCGCCCACATCAGGACCTACTGATAAGAAATACCCCTATCCTTTAAATATGACTTGTGAAAGGAAGGCAGAACCTCTCATCCCACCTGTAGTATCCGCTTTAGAGCTTAAATCGTTGCCAGATAGGACCAACAGCTCTAAATTCCCTGGCATCCATAACTACTCAAGACACAGCTGTCAAACAGAGCCACCTGCAAGTGAGCATTGTTATTACTCACCAAGCTGCTCACGCCAAACATAAACTTGTCATCAAACCTAGCAGAGCTGGCGCCTCCCTCCACGCCAACAGCCCAGCACAAACACCTGCCACCCACACTCCAGACGCTCCAACCTTTCTCCCAGCCTACAGCAAGTGCGTACCCATCTGAAGTCCATTCCATGGTTTGCACCGAGCCGGTATTAGTCCAGTGGGCTGGGAGAGAAAGTGTTTGGTGGGGGTTATGAGGTGGCGCTGGGGTGGACACAGAGAGCGGAAATGGGTAGATATGAATCGCGCCGCTGAAGGTGAGCTAATAAGTATCGAAACCAACCATAATCGACATGAGTGTAGCACACCTACGTGCGCCTACGGCGACAACTGAGAACTTGCTGTTGATGGCAGCCGAGGTAGCATGCTCAGCCGAGTCTAAGAGTGGAACTGTGGCGCTCTCTAGTCGTTCATCCTCGACCGACTCGTCATCATTATCTTCAGTTGTGGAAAGCGGCGCGTGAAGATCAAGGTTTGGGATCGGCCCTTGTATGCCATAATGGTCTTCTGCATCTTTCGGAGATTCTGCGGACGCTGCAGACGTACGCCTTGCAGGTGGCGTTCGCTCGATACCATCTTCTGATGGATACACATACAAGTCGAACGGCGGGATCCCGTGTATGCAAGTTCCCTCCCATGACATCTCCGGAGTTGGGAAGCCAGGGGATGGTTCCTGATACTGGTAGTTATGTTCTCGTCTGTCATTGAGGTTGTCTGAGCCCTTGATGAGACCTAAAGGTCAGCCGAAGAAGAGATGGAGCTGGTCCTGATGCTTACACTTGCTGAAGAAGCTCTCTCAGATGCGGCGAGACTGGCTGTGACCGTGCCAGGAGCATTGTCATCTCTGTCTCCATCATCTGTGTCAATGCCACAAAGCTGAACAAAGTATGCTCTACCATCAGAAGTGATCCACACTTCTGATCCGATCGTTCTCGAATGTGTAATATGTGTGACAGTGACTACTCAGGAAGTCAGTGGGGTTCAAATAATTGTTACAGGACACTCACCGCTGTCTTCGACAAGCCACGGTAGCTCTAGACGATTCAGAAACCATGTGTCGTGGCCTATCCAGTTATCGTGTCCGGGTTCGTCGCCCTCACTCTTGCTCTCCCGGGTACTCTGGGGCTTTGTAACATCCGCCGGCCAGGGAATGCGCTGTACGGCCGTAGGCATTTCCGTGGAAAACATGATATGAGTTTGGCGAGGAGAGACGCTGAGCGGGAGTGTTAGCAAAGCGGGTATGTCGCTGAACGTCGCGGACGCACCAGAGAATATTGCCTTCGATCCTCACAACGCCTTCAAAACGAAGAGAGACTGAGGGTAAAAGGTGGCCTTCTCCAGCTCCGGGCAGGAAGTGCCGTTGTGCACTGGCGGGCATTGGAGGTGCAGCGTATGGAGCGTAAGATGAAGTTGGATAGAGAACAGCGATGAGCACTAAATGAGAAGTACTTGTCTGTGTAGTGTGGACCATGAGTTAGCCCCGATAAGATGCTCCAGCTAACACCCATAGACACACTTGCACTACGATCCTATTTCCGTCCGGCGACCAGTTCGCGACGCGATTCAATCCGTGGGTGACAACGCTGACAGGTGTCCGAGCGAGATGGGCAAGGACGACGGCTGGCTAGGAAATGGAGCGTTGGCAACCTAATGAGTCCAGCATGACCAGGTTCTGCGTACCCTGACACGCCAGACAGAGATGGCATCCCCTGAAATGGCGCAGAATAGAGTCTTCCTTGCATTGGAGGCGATATGGACCAACGGCGATGAGCCCGCGGTAGAAATTGCTGGAGCAGACGAGAGATGCTTTGCAGCCGAAGTGGCAAAGTACATGCGTGTGTGGTCTACAACGAGTTGCAAGGCCAATAGCAGGCTGGTTGTGGGTGGGGAAGTTGGAGAGCGCGACAACAGCTTGGACCCTGTTATTTTGGTATTGACCGCACTACCATCTCCATTGGCACCAGCATCTGCTACTACACAAGATTAAACATCCGATATCGTTGCAAGTCCCAAGGGACGAGACAACACACCGATGCACTTAGTTCAATCATTGTCATTTATTCCGAAACGGCTATTTGGCTACATCGTCCCAGCAACGCTCTTACTCGTTGTGACGAGTGGATTTCGAGCGCTCTTCATCCTCTACCACGAGCAGGGTCCAACTGGGCAACGCATTGGATGGCAGTCTTGGGATATCGTCAATGGAGATGCCAGCGTTCCTACCAGTGGCTCCTCAGCAAACAAGAGTGAGGGCAAAGAATGGTGGGAGGCTGAGAACACACAGGATGCTGGGCCACGCCCTATGAGCGCGACACTCCCGTTAGATACTTGGGCGCCTCTGCTCCCTCATAGTACGGGATGTGAGTATTTGCTCGTCTTGGAGATGGAGTACACTCTTCTCATTCGATGGCTCAGTATCTGAGATAGCTGTACGACCTTGCTACTTTCCGCAGCTCGCAGACTGTGCGCCGAAATCAACGCCGGAGGAGGATGCGACCAAAGGTATGCTTATCCAAAACTAAGTTCATTAGCTTAAGTCTCAATCTATTATAAGGAAAATGGGTAAAGGTTGGGCCAGACCTTAACCAGAAGTCGGGACTGTGGTATCTCGTGCGTAGCAGTTCGCCCTCTTTTTGACTGGTATTTCACCGTATCCCGACGTGACAGAACCTCTACTATCGGCGTACCCGACGCTTGGACGTCCCACTCATCACCGCAATAATGATACTCCCTGAAGACACTATGCCTCCAAAGCCCCACTCTAATTGGGTGAAAGCCTCTGGTTCCCTTGTCGATGGCGTTTACCCAACTCAGAAGTCACGCTATTTATGGTACAAAATACAGAAACCGCTTGCCGGAATACCCCAAGGCATAGAAATAGAGTCCTTAGTAACGGAGATTGATGTCATCTACGGGGATGCCAACAGAACGTTGTGGGGATTTGAGAAGACAAACGAACCGGTAGCGCTAGCAGGCAAGACCGATCCGGTTTGGGTTATGTTCCGGAAGGGAATTAAGTGTGAGTGGTGCTTAGACTTTCAATTGAACAGCTGCGGATGATTGAGTGGCTCCTGTTTATTCAGCTATTCCCCCGACGAACCCACTACACTTCTCTCACAACGGGACCTTCAAAATCCTGCAGATAGCGGACCTTCACTACAGTAGGTGTTTAATCTGTCCCTGCCCTACTGCTCTCACCTTCGTCTATCAACTGATTCGTGTAGGTGTGTCGCGAGGCAGCTGCAGGGATCTTGACAAGACCAGCCTTCCTTCCTTCCTCTTCTCCCTTCTCTCTGGCTCCGACTGTCCTGGCGACACGCTCACTCAATCTTTGGTCGCGAGGACTCTGGAAATAGAGAAGCCGGATCTCGTGGTCTTCACTGGCGACCAACTCAACGGGCAAGCGACGTCATGGTCATCCACGTCCGTCATAGCGAAAGCCATTGACGAGGTCTGAAATTCTAGTCAAATCGGCTGGTCATATTCCTGATAATCCTTGTTCTGCAGGTCATCAAAGCGAAGGTTCCATGGACCATCATCTTCGGCAACCATGATGACGAAGATACTGATTTATCGCGCGCAGAACAGATGCGTGTGTACAAGAGCTTTCCTGGGGCGATAAAAGAGATGGAAGTTGGTGAACAGTGGGTAGACGGTATTGGAAACTATGTCGTCAAGGTTCGAAGTGCTGACCCGTAAGTGGGAAGTTTGATGGCTATTCGATAACTGTCTGGCTGACCCTGCGTTGGTATACAAGATCTGCAACGCATCTCTTGACGCTCTTCTTCCTGGACTCACATGCTTATTCTGGCACAGGGTGGTCGTTTTGGAAGCCTGCAGACTATGATTGGATTAAGCAAGTAAGCTCGCCTAACTTGATTGCCGCCTTGATTTTATCTTACAGTACTTCTTGGTGGCCTCAGAGTCAGATCGAGTGGTTTGTGCAACAGAGACAAGAAATTTCGCCTATTGAACGACCATTCACACATGATGGTGCAAGTGACCTGGCCAAGGTCTGGCCACGCAATGATATCAACGGGCGAGCTCCTGGCGAAACAACCCTCATTAAACCAAACGCTCTGGTTTTCTTCCACATACCCCTGTGAGACGCCTCCTTGGCCCTTGATATGAGTACGCCTACCCTAATTCTCATTTTTTCATAGGCCGGAAGCCTATTCAAACGCGGACATGACGTCCAAGGGCGAGGTGCTCTCTTACGGCCAGATGCTCGATGGGAACGGGGGGCCCAAGAAGAATAGTGGCTTCTTTCAGAACGGGATTCTAAAGACGACTGCGGATGGCCAAACCACAAGCGAAGTGAAAGTGCTGGCTCATGGGCACTGTCACATCACGGACGAATGCAAGAGAGTTAATGGAGTGTGGATATGTTTTGGAGGGTACGTTCTTATTTATTTATTTTACAACACGGAGGACTATCAACAGGGCTCGTATGCTATAATAGTGGAGGCAGCTTCTCTGGTTACAGTAAGATCGGGTGTGTGATTGCCCCCAGTCTTGACTTAGAGGGTTTACTGAGCTCTTCGATGTCTTACTCAGATTCGACCGGCGATTCCGTGTCTACGACATCTCCGATTACGGAGAGACTATCCGTACCTACAAGCGCGCCCAAGGGGGCACCATTATAGACGACATGGTTTTGGTCGGACAAGGAGCGAAGGGCGCCTGAAATATACATTTATCTCTCGGAGGCAGATTGAAGTTCAAGGAGTCGCATCACATCTATTGCAATCTCTCTTCTGGCCTTCGCGAGTGCGGCGTTTGAGCGAGAACTAATGCTAGACTACCATTGCTCTAAACCTGATTCTAGCACAATCGCATGTTCCAAACGGTCGAACATAGTCGCGTTTCAATCGGGCAGTAGCTCTATAGTAGAGAAGAGCTTTGTCACCGTGATACTCCGCTTTGTTCCCGAGTGTAAGATAAATGCGCCGTAGATGTGTGGCCATTACTCTCAGATCTCTGTGTGACAAGTCCTTCCTAAAGAAGGGTTTTACGGAAATCACACGGGTTGGCCCCGAGGGGCTTATCATTTCAAGTTGATTAGGTGTATTGAGAAAGCAGGTATCCATACGACGCCTAGTCTCGCACTTATCAAAGACCAGAGAACTCCTTCTATGTGCTGACTCCTTTATCCCAAGAAGGACCGCTCATAGACAGTACTTCCCGGTGTCTACAAGGCGGAGAAGCGGGAAGGCAGGGAATATGGCGACACGTTCGGAAGAATGACCCACAGTCGGGCTCCGCCGTAGAGGAGCAACCCCGGAGCGCCGTCATAGGGCTCTCGCCCTGAACATAGATATATGTATCAGGACACTTGTCCTTGAAGTACCTGTGGCAAGGTACACCACCCGGAGAGCATATCACAGGTATATTGAACTGGCCGTTGCAGCACGAGGCAGGTTGGCTGGGCTAGGGTTGACGAGATAGTCACTATTGCATCCGATCGGGAAGCCGGTCGAATCGCACGGGCCCGGGAGTCCGGCGGGAGACGGTTCGGTTCAAGGTCGCCGCCACACTTGGCAGTGCTGTACCCAGACGCAGTGATGCTCATGAGGAGGTTGTAACCGTCAATAGAGGACACATCATAGAAATCCAGACCTTTAAAGCATAAGGTGAACTCAGTGAGCGTCCTAGATGGGCGCAGAATTGAGCAACCATCAGTCATTTGATAGCCCAGTGGGAATGGTAACGAATGCTTGCTCATGCGGGAGGGACGCCGGTACCTGCGTGAAACTCGCAGAGCAGTCCTTCAGGAAAAGCAATGAAACCAACGTAATCCAAGCACAGACGGCTCCCGGCGCGTATTAGCTAGATGGGTTCTACATTCATTTTTTTTAAGTGGGTCGCATCATTACATGTAACTCGCTAGTCGTTTTAGGAGCAGAGAGATCAAAGTCACCACCCGAGTCTTCCGGTGATCCTGTTTTTAATAGTGGCGGAGGATTTAGAGATTCATGTAGCGGGTTGTTCCAGATGGCAGTGGATTGATGCCGCTATTATCACGAAATGCAATGACAGTATCTGATATAGGTGGCCAACCTTTGGAGTAAAATGAAGTCATGTCCCATAAGAGGACCACTGAAAAGGAGGCAAGAGGCTGCCGCCAGCCTTCAATGAGAGGATTCCAAGCCAAAGTCATGACCCAGTTGCTGCAATTGGAAGCGACGTCCGTAAGCTTGGTTGAGATCCCAGTCCTAAATATACCCGGAAAGTTAGGCTGATGAAGCCGTGGCAGATGATTTTCCCGCGTTGTGAACATCAGTCCCCACATGGCCGACTGCCGTTGGACTTCAGCAACGACCGCCTTCATGAAAATAACTTGCAATCACAGTCACTTATCAAAGTAAGATGGTAGGACACGATAGAGATGCTGCCTGCGACTCTGCGTGAGATGACTGCAGCTAGACGGGGCTATTCCATCCACCTCACGCCGTGTTTCCCGAACCACCCCGGGTGGTTCGCCGACACCGAAAGCCAAGATCCAACTACTTCCGCCTTGTATAACGCCTTCGGCTGGAAGGGGGTGGCTCCAAGTGCGGATCGTCACTGTTGGTCGCCTGTCGCGACAATACGAGCCTCTTCACCTACTCCATGGAGAAACCCTCACATCTCTCCGACTTCAGTTCGATCAGATTCGGACAACCTCTTTCGCCTCTCCCAGGTCTCATATAAGATGCTCAAGTAAATTGTCCTCAATGGAGCAGTAGGAGAGCTTCGGGGCGGTGAGTTTGTTGATGAATATCATGCACATGAGGCGGGTGATTATGTTTGTTGACGACACAGAACCGAAGGATAGATGATATGCAAGTAAGTTCACGTTAGAAACAATTACAGAAGCGGCAGAAAGGTGGAGAAGGCAGGCGGTGAGTGCCCTCACCATAGAGAGCAATGATGTATTGCAAATCTGGGACCAGAAATGCCACCTTAACTTGAGAAAAGCGTCCCTCTGGATCCGCCGTGCAGTCGAACCCATTGCCGATGGATGTATGAACATGAGACATTTGGACGTTGCAAGCTCATCAAAAATGCGTGTCTTAATCCAGAGAGGTCAGGTGAAGGTATTCAAGCTCCTGCAATCGAATGGGCTCCGGGTGGACTTGATCCGCGGCCCGTACGCTGATCCCGGCGTCGTCCAGGGTTAGTTTCTGTAGAGCAGGTAACGCCTCGAAGATTACAATGAGCTCCTCGACTGACGGACAGAACCCATCTTCGCAATCGGCGAGATGGAGCGTGGTGAGATTATGTAGGAGAGGGCCCGTCCACACGACTGGCGCTCCAACAAGATGCAAATCACGTAGATCCGGTCTCTCGTCGTCGAAGAGAACTAATCGATCTTCAATCCTTTCCGACTCAGAGCATCGAATGGATAAGGGATGCAGAATCGGAGCCGCCATACCGCAGGGCTTCAAAGCGAGTTCCAGCGCTTTGCAATGCACGTGGATCTTGAAGCTTCCCCAACGATAGATCTCGGGCTTAAGGAATTCCACGACGTGCTTCATGTGTTCGACGTCCGTCCTACAAGACTCATGAGTTGATTCCACTAACAGAACCTTCCCAGGCAACACGTAGGGATATGAGGCATCTGTTTGGTTGAGTCAGCGACAGCTCCTTCACACAGATGATAATCGCTGAACAGTATGGTGTACCTGATCTTTTGGTGAGAACCGGCATTGCTGAGCTTGAGTAGACATTTTGATTAGGCCTGCCGGGGTTCCTCGGTGGATCTCGTCGCCCTGTCTGTTCACCATAAGAGGTGCAGTGTTGCCGTTCTATGGTCAAAGAGTGCACAAAATCGAAGGACGTCGATTAGTCGCAAAATGGTAAGATGTGAGGTGATTGTGTACCTCATCTCCATGCTTATCAATGCTATCCCCCCGTCCTGCTTTAGAGATATCTGATGCGGGAGAAATTGCTGCTGAGATGAACACCGCGAACTAGAGGTTCCATATGCTATGTGATTGGTCTCCTGAACTTGGCGGGGTGGATATGAAGGCTTTCCGATTCGTTAGGCAGGGGTCATTGAACTTTCAATTGAGGGTCAAGTTGTAGGCCAGACTTTATAGTTTATTATTTGGGAACGCTATTATGCGAGTATGTCAGATCTCCAGGGGTGAGAAATGGAAGGTAGGTTGCGTAACTCGTTCAATATTTAAACTGCCTGGCTCATGTTGGGCTGTCGGACGGCCCTTACGGATGTAACGGAGGATCGCGCCCAGTCCCAAATCGAACGCGTCGAGGCACATCACTCTCTCCTGGTTTCGGACACTTTCGCTGAGCTGATACATTCTGTCGCGCGCTCAAAGTCTTACTGACAGCTCCGAAATTATATCTCCTGGGCTCTCTCGTGGTTGCCATCATGGAAACTCCGTTAGACGCAAAAGAGAACGTTCCGCTTGAGAGGTTAGAGGGCGACCCGATCCCATAGCTTCTTACTGACATTCTCTGTCGCGACTTATTCAGGAAAGCCTCACAGGTGGAAGATGAACCAGCAGCCAAAAGGAGGAGAGTCGATGGCAAGGCTAGTAATGCCCAGCCTTCCTTCGTTGAGACACTGGAACGTCTGAACAACGAATACGGCAGTGGAGGTATGTTGCACATGCTTCTTCCTGCTCACGTCTCTGAAATTGGGAGGTATATAGCTATGGAGGATACACGCTGGGGTCGGCCGTCGCTCACACCGCTCAATCCAAAGACCGACGCGATCAGTGAGGCCATAGTTCCATGAAAGTAATTTATCCTTACTAATGGCTGTATAGTCTTTCAACAGACTGACATTGAGGAGATACAGTCGGGAAGCGCCCTTGAACTACGTTTATATGGTGTAACGGAGGTATGCGATCTCGTTATGTCACGGTTCATTCAAATCCTCACTATTCTTGGAGGCTGGGCACAGTGTCCTCGCGCATGTTACCAACTTCCTTCCATATTTCTATATACCGACACCCCGTGGCTTTGCGGATGGCGACATGGATTCCTTCAAGGCGACTCTCAATGTTTGTCAGAAATCCTGCATTCAATTGCATGATATCGCTGACACAAAATTGATGTTTTCAGAATCAAGTGCAACCCAACTCAGTGCATTCGGTTAAGACAGTGAAGAAGCGCAGCTTGTGGGGTTATAGGGGTGAAGACATGGTACTGTTCCTCAAAATCACTGTGTGTGATCAAAAAATACTCCCAAAAGTTCGAGATAAGTATACCGTTCCGCGCTTCCAACGCGGCTCGTCCTTACCTCTTTCCTAATGATCACGCCTTTTCGAGCGAGGGGAGTGCGACTTCAGGGATCTATTTCCGGAACCCATCACGACCTATGAGAGCAACATAGCATATACCTTGCGTTTCATGGTGGACCGGCAAGTGAGTGTGTGTGTCTCTTCTCTGGAATGGACCTTTTTTCATCTCATTGCTTTGGGGAAGGTCATTGGGATGAACTGGATCGAGGTCCCTGCAAACAAGTACGCTTTAAGGACTACCAAAGGGAAAACATCGTCATGTCAAATCGAGTTCGATGTTCGGTATGTTCGGTAGAGTCTTCCTACTATTCTCCGTCTAATAGCACGGTGTTACACAGGTACGACCAATTCATATCTCATGCAGCTGAGGGAGAATGGTCCAAGATGGCCCCACTACGAATCCTTAGCTTTGATATCGAATGCGCTGGTCGCAAGGGCATATTTCCAGAAGCTGACAAAGATCCTGTCATACAAATCGCGAACATGGTCACACGTCAAGGTAAAACCCATAAACCTATCAATTATATGCACATGACTTAACTTGACTTTCAGGGGAATCTGCCCCTTTCGTTCGTAATATATTCACCCTCGAGGATTGTGCCCATATTGTCGGCTCCCAAGTCCTCTCTTTCGATGATGAAGCGGACATGCTCGTGGCCTGGAGGGATTTCATCGCAGAGGTGGATCCTGACGTCGTTATCGGATATAATATTGCGAATTTCGACTTGCCGTATCTGATGGACCGAGCGAAGGCCTTGAAGGCTACCAAGTTCCCTTTCCTAGGGAGGATGCATGGTCGGTACAAGCACATTCTCACCTTGAAAACCCCAGAATACCTAAAATTTTCTCTTTAGGCGTCAGGACCCAGATTAAAGACACGCATTTCTCATCGAAAGCATATGGGCAACGCGACTCGAAAGAGACCCAGCTAGATGGGCGTCTCCAACTAGACATGTTGCAAGTCATGCAGCGAGACTACAAGCTGCGCAGCTATTCTTTGAATGCTGTCTGCGCACAGTTTCTCGGGGAACAGAAGGAGGACGTTCATCACTCTGTCATCACGGAACTCCAAAACGGTGGGCCCGAGTCTCGCAGACGGCTGGCTATCTATTGTCTAAAGGTGAGATGTCGCTTCACTTGAACGATCAGCACTGATTTATTGAGAAGAACATCTTGAAAGGATGCCTACCTGCCGCAGCGACTGATGGATAAGCTCATGTGCTTCATCAATTACACAGAGATGGCCCGTGTCACGGGTGTGCCATTTAACTACCTCTTATCGAAAGGACAACAGATCAAAGTCATCTCTCAGCTCTTCCGGAAAGCCAACGCTGAGAATTACGTGGTTCCTGCTATGAAGGGCGAAGGTAAAGTCCAACGTGGTGGTCCTGCGGTCCCGCTTCACACACTGAAATCCTCATCCTTCACTTCAATTAGGCTCAGATGAACAATACGAAGGAGCAACCGTAATTGAGCCATCGAGAGGCTACTATGACACGCCCATCGCGACGTTGGACTTCAGCTCTCTATACCCATCGATCATGATGGCACACAACTTGTGTTATACCACCCTCTTAGATAAATCAGCCATCGATCGTTTACACTTGGTGGAGAACGAAGACTATATCCGGACACCTAATCACGGTGAGCGTCGGGCCTACCTTAGTAGTAGTGGATCATGTCTATATTTGAATTTCCCGTTATCGTAGATTTCTTCGCCACTTCAAAGAGGCGCAAAGGACTATTGCCAACAATTCTGGAGGACCTCATCTCCGCCAGAAAGCGTGCTAAGGCGGATCTTAAGAAAGAGACGGATCCTTTTAAGCGAGCTGTCTTGGATGGCCGACAGTTAGCTTTGAAGGTAAGTGTTACGAAGTCATAGTCCTTGGTTTGCACGAAATCTGATAAGGCATACAGATCAGTGCAAACTCTGTGTATGGGTTCACGGGCGCAACAATCGGAAAGCTGCCTTGCCTTGCCATCTCTTCCAGCGTCACCGCCTATGGTCGCGAGATGATTGAGCTAACGAAATCTGTTCGTATATGCAGTTTCCACTATATAAGATCTTCGCTAACACTTTTGCCCGCGGTTCAGAAAGTAGAAGCCGAGTACTCAATTGAGAACGGGCGAGAGTGGGATGCGAAAGTCATCTATGGTGATACGGATTCGGTCATGGTCAATTTTGGATGCCAGGATCTGGCAACTGCTATGGCGCTGGGTAAGTACCTTTGACCTCTCCACTTCCACCTCAAATCTTCTCTTGTTAGCATTTTGATCTAATCGCTCCTTATTCAATTGCATGGCTCCAGGGAGTGAAGCAGCAGCTTTTGTAACCGGATCTTTTAAAGCGCCGATTAAGCTCGAATTCGAAAAGGTATACTTCCCGTACTTGCTCATCAGCAAAAAGCGATACGCCGGGTTATACTGGACGAAGCCCGAGAAGTGGGATAAGATGGATACGAAAGGCATTGAGGTACATCATCCGTCAAGATTAGTCTGGCGATGCTCAATTAATCCTCGCGCCACCAACAGACCGTGCGACGGGATAACTGTCGTCTTGTCTCGACCGTTATAGAGACATGCCTCCACAAGATGTTAATAGAAAGGGATAAGGAAGGGGCTATCGAGTAAGTGCCCTGTCAGATATGCCGTTTGATAATCTCCAACCGTCTTTTTATCACCAGGTACGTCAAGTCTACCATTGCACAGCTTCTCCAAGGTCAAGTCGATATGTCGCAGCTGGTGATCACTAAAGCACTCTCGAAATTAGGTCAGTGTAACTAATATTTAATGACCATACACCTTACAAAATACCTTTTCTGTGTAGACTATGCGACAAAGCAAGCGCATACCGAACTCGCGGAGCGGATGAAGAAGCGTGACCCAGGTTTCTATCATATCCAGCCCCTGAGCTAGACAAACAGAGTTGACATAGGCCACGATCAATAGGTTCCGCCCCAGCAGTCGGCGACCGTGTCGCCTATGTTATTGTTCAAGGTACCAAAAGTAAGCATAAGCACCACTTCCTCCAAGTATAACATGATATTAATGCACTCATTCAGACGCTGCGGCATATGAGAAATCCGAGGATCCCCTCTTCGTTCTCGAGAATAATATCCCGATAGACACGAAGTACTACCTCGACAATCAACTTTCCAACCCGCTTTTACGTATATTCGAACCAATCATGGGGACTAATTGCAACAATTTGTGTACGTTCCCTATTACAAAGGCTCACCCCTGCTGCTCAACTCCTTCATCTCTAGTGCAAGGGGACCATACGAGAACTGTCAAGAAAGGCACGCCCAACATCGGAGGTTTGATGAAGTTTGTCGTCAAATCCGCAACTTGTCTGGGCTGTAAGACAGAGCTGAAAGGCAAAAGGCAAGGTTGGTGTTTCTTCTGCTACGATTGCCAATGGACCCAGCTTATTATTGAATGTAGACAGCGCCGTGTGCATCAATTGTAAACCTAAAATCGGTGCACTGTATCAAGACCAGGTTCGTACCTAAGCCTTCTAGGCTTTTATTTGTTACACTTTCTAACACACAATACCTAGATCAACAAAACATCCGAGCTACAAGTAGCGTTCGCGAGACTATGGACCCAATGCCAGCGATGTCAAGGATCGTTACATCAGGTACATCGCCAGATATTGGTAGTTGTTCCCACCTTCCTCACCGCGAACGATTTTGCCTTCACAGGATGTTCTTTGCACATCCAAGGACTGTCCCATCTTCTATAGACGAAAAAAGGCACAGAAGGACGTTGGCGATGCGGCCCTTGTCTTAGAGCGATTCAGTGCCACGGAGTGGTAACAGGACGACGTGTGTTTATGTATATTATCGCCCTCTCCCGTTGTTCATCTCAGCACAGTATGCCAAGTGCCTATCCAAGAAGCGTCTGTGCAAATGTGATGATATCGCGAGTACGCAGTACATCCGGAAGTCCTTCACAGAACAGCATCACAAGACGACCCAGTGCGGCCTGCGCAAGTCATCCAGAGGCACCGCCAGGGAGCGCCATCCAAGCGTACAGGAACTTCCATAGCTTCCTCTTCGCCAGCGTCCAATCACCCCGGTGGTTTCCCACGACGCACACCATATATCCCCTCCCCAGCCGTCACTCATACTACGCAAATTCTCCAATCTAGAGATGAAATCGTACATGTCATCAAAAGGCCCCCCGTTTTGAAGGCGACTCCTTGCCGTCTGAACCTCAAACTGTCGCCACACTGGATCGACATTGTCGGATCCGAAGGCCTAACCGCACTAGGTGATAACGGGCCGTGTCGGTCAACTTGGGTAGTCTCTGACGCAGCTCGGGGACCGCACTTCATACGCGACACTTCGAGGAGAGTCTTGCACGCTGAAGTCGAGCAGAGGGTATACTGGAGCCATTGTTCTGTGAGCTTCACTCCTGCACGAACGACCCGAATCAAGTCGGCCGTAGAGATGCCTAGCGTCGTTTGAAGATGGGAACAACTCTTTTTCTTTTCCGTTTCCGGCTATGCCTTCACTGTCGTCTAAATCTTGTAGGCCGAACTGCGGTTGACGCAAGAGTTCGTAGAATGCTGGTTTAAGCATAGCATCAGCAATGCCACAAGGTAAACTCCGTATGAGAACGATTGTCTCGAGTGCTTTGGTTCAGGTGGAGTAGGCCGGCGTTCTGAGGGAGTCGAAGTACGATTGAGGTTCTCAAGTGGCGTTGGATTGCTTGAGCGCCTAGCTTTAAATGGTTGAACATTCCAAAATGGTGAATGCGCGAAGAAGCGATGATTGATCCGCAAACATAAGAGGGTTGTCAATGAGTGACTGGGATACAAAAATCAATTTCCCTATTCAGCGTCATGCTTTAAAGTACTTCCCTGAGACAAAACTCTATTCATATTGCGTCAGGCATGACCTTCAGAAGCCACTCAAAACCTTTTAGCTTTAAGCCAAGGTTTTCTGGGATGTAGTATACGAGAGGATCGCGGATCGTTTCTCCTTTCGCTTCGGCGCTGCTCCCTGGATGTAGTAGCTGCTTCAATAGTTCAGACTTCATAGTGAGCTGTGACATATGTAGCCTGAAGACGGTCCTAGTACCGCCGTCCGCTAGGCGGATCACAACCGGCCTATCATGCGGTAACGAAATCAGCAGTAGATGGTGGATCACATGATGATGTTAAGTGTGCGCTCTCACCTATCCAGTGTCCAGAAGGTACGATGCTTCTGGAAGTTTGCGGTTACAGTGCTAGGCGAGGTAGGCACATTGGGGCAATGTTCGGAGATGGGACTTGGACCGACTCCTGTGACACCTGATCGTTTCTTGCGCTGCTTCCGCCCACTACCAAAGGAATAGTTGAGCCAGTGAATACAGGGGGTCCTGATGCAGCAGAAACCGGAGCACATGGAGAGTTTGATCCAGAAGCACTACCGGCTCCGCGGCGGCGGTGCCACGAGAGGTTTGGCTGGAGGCCAAGCTCACTCATGGCTTCTACCGGCTTTTTGGGAGGCATTTGCTTTCAGCTCTGGTCTAGAAGAGGTGCCCCTATGTTCCAATCGGTCCCACCCCCCTTATTAGTGAAGGTTAGAGCAGTTACCGCCTTGCTTGATCCAGTACCGGACTGGGTTGCAGAAGGTGCGTCCGTCGCAGCTCTAACGCGCCTCTTCTTAAATACGGGAGCTTCATCCACTAGCGCAGATTCGATGTCTTGGCTCGAGCGTCTGAAGGACGTGGACGGTGGCGAAAGTGTAGCCAAGCTGTCCGCATCACCGATCTTGGAGTTGCCTCCCTTGCCCTCCAGAACCCGTTTACCTTTTCCAGTTGTTGGTACGCTAGATAACGACAAGGTAGGAGACCTGGCTAGTGGGCGTGGAGAGGGCAGCCTACGGAGTGGATCTGCTGGTCGCGTAGCAGCTTTAGAGGGGGGGGGGAGCTTCTTCGTTTTGCGCGATGTGAGGAAGTCTGCGATGATTCGAGTCATGTCCTGAGCCGAAGTGCTACTATCAGACTCCTTCAATCTGAATGCTTGTTTGTGACTGTTTTAGACGCGATGCATTTGGAAAGATCACGAGTAGCCCAGTTACTGCGGCCTCTGTCAAGACTCGGCTGTGATGGACCATTATTGTCGCCTGGTGCGAGCAGAATGGTGCCGGGATGATGGACTTGCGAGACGGTCCTGGCGTGGCGGGTCGCTCCGAGTCGTCATCAGTGAGCGAATCCATCTTCTCATTTCCCTTGATCCGACAAGACAGGCGGCGCGTCGGAAGCTGAGATATGGCCACGTCCAGGTCAGGTATCACGTCGTACTCATCGTCGAGATCCAAGCTTGGTAGTGACGGCAGAGATTCTCGCAATTTCGGAGAAGGTTTCTTCTGCGACGTGCTGGGACCTGCTTAACGTAGTTGACTAGACACCATGTCCGATCCGGCATTACTGAGACTGGAGGCGGTTAACCTAATAGGACCGTCAGGATCTATCTATCTATCTATCTATCTATATAAGAGAATTATGTCTTCAACACAAACAATTGTTATCAAGGGGAAGTATGAAAAAGGGTTAGCAAAACGATACTTACTATGAAGGGATCGGCGTAGTTCGACAGAGACCCGAACAGCCGCTTGCCGAAGAGACGATGATTTGGATGATGCGATTGGCCCCGATCTCGAGCCCTCTTCCGAAGAGTCATTGAATAGGTTGGGTTGAGGAGCTGGCGGCTGGCGCTTCACCCTTAGTTTGTGTAACAGAATCCGCTCTTTGCCTAGGGGCTTGCAGCGCGGCCGCAAGAGCCACCAATGAGTGCGTCCACCTCGGCATCGCTATCGTCGAACATGGTCTTTCTAGATGATGCCGAATTGTTCGCTGATAACCTGGGGCCGGCAACTCCCTACCTAGAGGGTGATCCCTTGGCACCTTGTTTTGCTGGTTGGCTGTCAGAAGCGGGACTGAGAGGGAAAAGGAGGGAATCGGCGGAAGATGGACTACCGGACTCAATGATAAAACCCAATAGATGTTGTACTTACACGAGTCGTCGGTACACGTTCTATGTTTGGAGGCGACGATGACGCGTCAGATGGCTGGAATCAGCTGCAGATATAGAGTAAAATCGGGGTTCTAATAGACAAGACCAGCTAAACAGGGTTCGTTAAAGCAAATCCGGGAGTAGTTGAGTAGCCTGCTCGGAAGCCGCTGGTTCAAGTTGAAACTCTCGCGTCGATCCGGGACCCCAAATTTCCACCGTGTGTAAGCACCGCTGAACGACGCTCCGACAAATCTCAACTTTCTATAGCTCACTCATTCAGCTCGTCGAGGCGGCACATTCGGCAGCGAGGGGGCCTTCCCAAAGCGTGATGACGGTGCCTTCTGGAAGTTTATCGCTTGCTGATTCCATATGAGAAATAATCATGGCATGGGCCTGGTTGAAGACGCCGATATCTGGTGCCACCTTCAGAGAGACAAGAGGTTCGTATGCTTCTCTGTACAACCAGACTGATGTTCGTCGCATCATTTCCAATGCTCGAAGCTCGTGTTAGAAGTCGGAGGGAAAGATGTTGTGAATCGCTTGAAGAAAGTCTCTGCGGCTGAAGGAGTCCGTCCGTGAGAGGATATAATTAGACATCGCGATGCAGTTGTCTCGGTGACGTTTTAAGGAGCCCTTGATTCCGTCCAATCCTGCAGCTGAAGTATGCGAGATAATTGACCAGCTGCTTGTCCACCAGATGGATTCGAGGCCATGCAGCTGATTATGCCGGAAGGGCTGTCCCATCCTATCATCTGCCTTGGAATTTATGTATTCGTCCAAGTCCACCCTAGGTTCAAAGATATATTCTCCTTGGGAGGTTTCGAGGGATGTAGTGTCGAACGTGCCCTATTAGTAAATCAATTGAGCGGGTATCTTGGCGATACTACCTATTTTACTTATGATGCGAATATCGTGCGGCGCAGCTTCGTGTTTCGAGTTGGCTCTCTTAACCTATCCAACGTCTGATAGGATACCGCGCCCCTCGATGATTAGTACAGTGCCCGGGTTAATATTGCGATGTGTCCAGCCACCACATATACTCAACGGCTACGAAACTCGGCCAACATCCTCGCCATAATCGCCATTGACTAAGTGGATCAACGCATCAAGCATCAGCTGCAAGTTGTGGGTTTTGAATAAAGGGATACCCCGCTTCGTGAAGACAATTCGATGATGCACAGGGTGATGCAAACTGGGGCGATGCATACTGCACTGAGCGGTTTCTTGAAGAGCGCCAGAGTGAGACATTGTTGGGAGGAAGGATGTACTGGTCTGCTGGAGCGACATAAGCGGTTAAAAGGGCACGTGAGGTCTTCAAAGACTGCAGCAAATGAAGCCGTCAGACGAACTATTCAGAGTTTGAGGTGTTTGCACGATGCAAGTTGTCCAATTATTCGGTCAGGGACAATTCGTCTTTCCGCAGGCCGTTATATCCGTGATCACCCTGTTCGCTTTTGACCTTTCCACCTACCTTCCCAACCCACCATCTCACTAACCACACAGTTCCTTTCCGCCACTGCCATCGTATAGCTTCTCGAAGCTACATAATCACTGTCTATATTGTAGACAAATCCGAAGTTTCTCGCTACCAACAGGATGGTCCCACCCATACAATTCAAGGAGAACACCATCGTGGTCATCGATACTGGTCGGCGGAATATATATGCAGGAAGAGGTCTTCATGATTTTATCCAACTACCATCAGTGGTGAGACTTTCTACCCATGTCTACCGTCTCTCTAACTGCCTAAAACTTCCGTCCTTCAACAGACGCTCCAAGCACGCGTTGGTCTGCGAAAAAGCGAGCTACCGAAGTCAAGAGTTGGCTCTGAGGCAATGGAGGATGTTGAAACGGCAGCCTCCTCACAGGTGCAGCCTGCGCCTCCAAAGGGGTTGCGGCCATCTGGCTATCTTGTTGGACGGCAGCTTGACCAGGCCCTAGCAGATGGAGAGGCAATCGAAGTGTACTGGCCATTTGCGGATGGAAAAATTGCGGACTGGGTGCAAGCGGAAGCCCTCTGGTAAGAGCACTTTTTCCAACACCAGTCGAACCTGCCTTCACACTCAAATGGGGAACAGGAAATATCTGCTCTTCCAATCCATCCAACTTCGCCGCACGCTGAACGAATTCCCAGTCTTGCTCTCATTCCCAAAAGCCCTATCGGTCGACTCTTACCAACGCCTCGCTCAGCTGTTCTTTGAACGCTTCAACGTCGCGGCATTCAGCGTCTTCGACCGCCCCGTCATGCAGATCTTTGCTGCGAACGCAAGTTATGGCGTTGTCGTTGATATCGACGAGTACGCGACCGACATCAGCTGTGTCTGGGACGGAGCATTACTCAATGGCGGGTCGATTACCACACCCATCGGATTGGCTGACTGCGAAAAACACTTGACGAACCTCTTCATGTCCAACCCAACCCTTCTAGCTACACTCTCGCCAAAGGATAACCCCTTAGCCCCAGAAGATTTGCTCGCCACCGTCCAGCGTTTTACTACCTTCCTCTGGACAGAAGGCCATGTCAAACCACCCTCGTCCACTGGTGTCATTGTCGCCGATCTTGGTAGGGGAGATGAAGACCCTGACTCGGGTGCCAACCTTGCGGCCATCATCGTCCAAGGCAAGGAGAAAGCGTTGATTGAAGCCAACTCCAAGAAAAAGGGTGCGGCTGCTGCACGAGACGCCGCTGAACGCGAGAGGGAGAAAGAGAGGGCAGCGTTAGATCTCATAGAAGTTGAATTTGAAGGAAAGAAGGTGACGGTCGGGAAAGACCGACATCGGATGTGCGAGCCTCTGCTGGACGCAGGCTGTGTCAAGAAGTTGATCGCCGAAGAAGGAAAAGACGAACTAACGGCCATGACGATCCAAGAAGGCTTGCATCTTGCGACGAGTAGATTGGAGTGGTCTGCGAGTGGGATAGAGCCGATCAGGCGATCTGCTATATGGGAAGCCGTGCAGGTAACGGGGAAGATGACGCGAGTGCGAAGTGAGTCCTTGATCTTATATAAAACCCAATCAGAGACGTATCGCTTATCCGTGATCCTTCGCGGACGTTAGCGCTAGGCCCCGCACTTATATCCTACCTTCAACCCTACATTACTCGAGACCCAGCAGAGTATGGCGTCGGAGCCAACGGACAGCCCGTAAGCACCGATCAGCCGTTGACGTCCAAGTACGTCAGGGTTCCCGAATACTTCGCCAACTACCGTGAACGGGGTGACGAATTCGCGGCGTATCTGGGCGCGAACATTGTTGCAAAGGTGTGTCGTATCACGGCGAACCCCCAATTCTCCCTCACTGACAATTCTTTGTCGAAGTTAACTTTCAATGATCCAACGGGAAGGTTCCTCTCAAAGACTGACTATAGCAACAAAGGCCCTGCAGCTATGTCTGAGATCTTATAATCGAATTCTATGGCGATCATTATGAAAGTGCGGTGCGAGGACTGACCATGATTACGTAAGGACTGTTCTGAAACGCACCCCATTGCACCGTTAACCGTTTCAGGCTTATCCCTTACCTGAGGCACGTGGAAGGTAGAGAGAAGATACAAAAATGTGACGTTTCAACTATGTGACTGCGCCGCCAGCGGTCATAGTGAGAACCACTTTCCCGCCGCGTTGATTCCTTCTCCCCTTCGCACCGACCACACGCAGGATACTGTGACTTATTTCTTTCTTTTCCTTCTTATTTCATCTATACAGCCATCACAACTATCTTTGATTTTTCACTTTGCCTTGTTATTCTTCGCCTTGTTCTCTTTTTCTTGATCCTTCGTCATGACCGTCGCCTTTGCTGCGACACCTTCACCCTCCTACTCTAACTCCTCTACAGGAAGAACTACCCATCCTTCTCCAATTACCCTCGACACTTCTTTCGCGAAGGACGCCACGACGTTCATCAGTCTGAAGACAAGCGTTCCATCCGAGGATGAAACGGCAGCCGTTGACACGAAGCTTGCCACCGCGTCCAGACGAGGCATCCGATTTTGGTTGATCATTATCGCAATGCTTGTATCAACTCTTTTGTGCGCCCTCGATTTAGTGAGCGATGTCTAAAATAGTGCCACTCGGGTCGGGAACTGATGACTTCCATTCCTTCACCTCTGACCAGACTTATATTGCGGTCGCTTTACCTACAATTGTAGACGATCTTGATGGCAAAGACTTTGTGCGTATTGCTTTCTTGATGAGTATACTGAGTAATAACAATCCCGTCACAGGTTTGGGCTGGGGCGTCCATGGCGCTTGGCACAACAGCGTTCTTACCAATGTCTGGTTAGTGTCGGACTTTCACGCTTCCCATTTACACTCCCCATCATGAGGATACTCTCTTCAATATAGGTGGCCTCGCCCAAGTTTTCGGGCGTCGATCCGTCGTGCTCGTCGCCCTAGGTTTCTTTGCTCTTGGATCAGCGCTCTGTGGGTTTGCACAAAACCTGAACATGTTCATCGTTGGCAGAGGTACCCCCCGTGCCGCTTTCCTCTAGCAGTAATACCTTGAGCTGACTAACTGTCTTTTGGATTATGAGTTATCCAAGGGATTGGTGCGGGAGGCGTCAGCTCACTTACAGAGGTGATCATCGCGGACTTGGTGCCACTCCGGAAAAGAGGGCCGTACCTTGGGATCCTTGGCGCTGTCTTCGCTTTGGCGGGTATGATTGGACCCGTGATTGGTGGAGGGCTTGCTCAAAACAATTGGCGATGGATATTTTGTACGTCTGTTACATGAAAGACGATTCTACCCTTGCTAACAAGAACATATGCCATCTTATCACGTATATGTGCTTGCAGATCTCAATCTTCCAATTACCGGTATTTCCATGGTTCTTGTCGCTTGCTTTCTCGATCTTAAAGTACCAGAAGACGAGTTTAGGATCAAGATGAAGCGGATGGATTGGCTGTGAGTAACCAAGACCTGGTATACAAGCATCCCTCCCACTGGAGATTAACCCTCCTCTTCCTCTACTCGCAGTGGTAATAAGATAGTCATACTATCAATCATCAGCCTCGTGATTGCCTTAAGCGAAGCTGGGATCGATGTCGCGTGGACTTCCTACAAGACCATTCTCCCATTGATCCTCGGAATCATTGGCCTGGGTGTCTTCTTCTTGTACGAGTTCAAGGTCGCCAAAGAACCTATGGTCCCTTTTGAGCTCGTCAACAACAGGACGAGTGTCCTAGGATACGTGACCGCTTTCTTGCATGGACTTGTATCAATCTGTGCGATCTGTGAGTGATTAATCCTTCGACTTCGTGTAGTTAACAGCGTGCTTCTCACCAAGTGATCTAAAAAATTGGCAGACTATTTTCCGGTTTACTTCCAAGGTGCCGAATTACAGAAACCCCTTCAATCTGGCGTTAGTGTATATGGGATGGCCTTCACCGTTGCTCCTGCCGCTATTGGTGAGTGTTTCGCCCCGAAAAGAACATCCTATCCCGCCATGTTAGCTGACATCCCTTTCTTCAAAAGCTTCTGGATTAATGGTCTCCTACTTCGGGAAATACCGTCCCATCAATTTTGTCGGCTGGTTCTTCACCGTCCTTGGATTTGGTCTGTTATCGCTGCTCCGCGCCGACTCAAACAAGGCGTGGCAGATAGCATTCCAAGAAGTGATCGGCATCGGCCTAGGCATCCTCTACGCCGCTCCAATATACGCCATCATGGCCCCCCAGCCACTAAGTCTCTCTGCAAACGCACTCGCACTCAACATGTTTGTTCGGAGCTTCAGCGGCGTGCTCGGTATCGCCATAGGCTCTTCTGTTCTTGAGAACACACTCAAAAGGAACCTCTCGGATACATTCCTGGCCCAATATGGTGCTCAGGTGGCCTACTCGCTGATTCCGGCTGTGGGGACACTTGTGGAGCCGATGCAGGGCCAAGTGAGGGATGCGCTCGCTGAGGGCATGAGCACGGTATGGAAAGTGATGTTCGGGGTGTCTATGGTTGGTGCTGTGTGTGTGTTCTTCATGAAGGAGTTCGATATGGCTGAAGAGACGGACATAATCTGGGGTATGGTCGAAAAGAGGGATATGAGCAAGTGGCGGAAGTCGGTGGATATCGAATCGAAGTCTCCCTTAGACTTCGCTGATGAGTAGATCTCCTCTTTGTATTGGGTCCTCAAGATCGATGCCAAACTTTGCAATGAAAGGCCCAGGCCCACTGAGGCCGAACAGTCCACGCGTAACTCGTCATCAATCCGATACAACCATACACCTGCTCTGGGCGAATTCGATAATCTATGATGGCACTGACAACTTTTAGCCTTAATATGCTGTTCGATAGTTTGGACACCTAATTAGATAGATGACGACCCGCCTATCGAGGACCTAACTAGCTTTCTCCGGGAGCTCAGACAACGCTCATAGATGCGAAGGCTACGGTGGATGAGGACGGTGGCTTGAGCCACCTTCGGCTATAACTATGCAACGGGATCCCGAGCTGTCTCACGGACCTTGCTTGCGCTTCACTGAGAGCTTGATCTCATGGAGCCGAGCCAAAAGAGACACGAATCCAGCTCATGAGCCTCTTAGGCTCTCGACATTAAATACTCTTGCAGGGGGAGGGACAATTCTTGAAGTCGCCGTGGACGGGAACGGCGAAGTATATTCCGCAACAATCTACCAACCGCAGAGAACAGAATCAAGGCGATGCACGTGGTCAAAAACGTGGGACACAGCTACCAGCAGGACCCCAGCCAGAAGGGAGTGTGGGTAGAAGGGTAGAGGAGCTACCTTGGGGCGCCGGTCGTTGCACATACCACATCATCTTTTCACTACCACAACACGATGACATCCCGCTACTTGTACGTGTTTCTGTGGACTTTGCTAATCTACACAGTCGGAGTTCCGGCGCAAAACCCAGTTGTGAAGGTTACTCTATTCAAGAATCTGGCTTAGCGCATATTCTCTTTCGGCGATACGAATGTGAGCGTCTATCCTTCTCTCGAATGTGATGGAATGTAATGCTCGAGGTCCATGTTTCATCAGATTGTCCTCCTCCATGATCCTGTCGAATTGGCTTTGTTTCGCTCAGACAATGAGGGCAAGGATTGGAAGGAGATTGAGATGTTGCGCGGAAAGACGCTCGGATTCTGGCCATACCCGCACGACAACAGATATGTGAGCGTTGTGCGTACAGATGGATAGCAAACCACATCCTCGAGAGTTGAACTCTACGTCAGTATTGGGACACGGTGAACAGTGGGCCGCAGCCGCTAAGCGGTTTCGATCAGCGCTTAGACGACTTGAGCATGTTTAGAGAATGATTAAAGAGTTTCCTATCACTTCATGGCCAGGACTGATGCTCCAGTCTAAGCATAACTCGTGACCACCTGAGCACAGTCAAGGAACCCAGGTGGCTGTCACTAACCGGTGCTCTATATCATCACGCTATTTTCGGTCTTACGCCGGGTTGCCCGGTGTGGTTGAGACCAACTTGGTACTTCGTTCCCCAGTCCAAACGTATGCGACTTTATCATTCTGTATCAAAAAAACAACGATCCTTCGAAGTGTCACCAGGCCACCCCTCTCAATACTGCAACATGCTGTCTGTTACCCAGACGGTGGCTGTACTGGCGTTCGCTTGGCTCATTCGACGTATTTTCTGTTTTCGCAACCTGGCCCTCGCGTACAAGTGGGTATTCGCCGTCGTCAAGGCATTTCAGAATTTGCCTTAACAAGATCGCTCATGTCACAGGGGGGTTCCATCCCGTATCGTTCTCTTTTCACCCTTTATGTGTGTATAACCCTTTCCCGAGAGCAGACTTGTGTGACTGATTGAGAATTGGTCATCTCATAGTGCTCTCACATTCTATACACCTCTTCAATGGATTGAGATACCTGGAGTCCTGTTGTCAAGACCCAAAACGTACCGAGAAGATTACGACGGTATGCAACTCAAGTGATGCCACGAGGTTTGAAATTCACCGGTTTCTCTAGCCTTTGAAGCCATTGGAAGTGATATCTTCGTCGTCATCCATATGCTTCCTCTCGGAGCTCAGTTCATGCTTGCAAATGCGAATCTCATCAGGGTGAGGCCCACAGCACGAACCATCGTTGGCCATGACCTGCCGGATATGAAACTACACTCCGTCTTCTCTGTAGGATGTCTCAGCCGCTCGCACATCATTCCCGAAGCCAGTGGGAGACTACGAAGCGGTCAGTATGTACGGCACCAATATGATTGGTGCCGAAGGACACGACTGGGCCCGACATCGAAAAGCCTGTGCATCGTCCTTTAGCGACCGAAATTCACAGCTGGTGTGGGACTCTGCCTCTCAGACCATGCAGGAGATTTTCACCAGCTGGTCGGGCCAACCGGAAATCCGTTTACCTGTGACAAGGGTTTGGACCTTAAGGGTAAAGCGAGCACTGGAGAGTACTCCCACCCTGGAGTATATATCTGACTCTGTTGACATTTAGATTGCTTTACTCGTCTTGAGTGCTGCTGGATTTGGGATGTCGACACCTTGGGAAGAGTCTGACGCTCCGGAATCCCAGCGCAGCACATCCTTTCAGAAGATCCTCAGCGATGCGCTTGACGATCTTCCATGGAAATTCGTGCTTCCAAACTTTGTTTGGGGTTCGGAAGCCGAAAGAGAGGATGTAGCGGTGGCTGGATGGGTAGGAAGGGGGTGGCTCGGGAAGAGAGCCAGGCAAGCCGCAGTGACCTTTTCGGCGCTGGAGGTATGTTGCATTTGAAAATACAGTCACGTTGCCCTTTCAAAATCTAATTCTTAATCGTAGCGTCATATAACAGACATAATCGATGAGCGACGTGAATCCGGGTTCAACGAAAAACAGAAGGATCTACTGAGCAATCTGATCGGTGCTAGCGGCGAAGGGGAAGGAGGTCTGACCCTGCGGGAGGTCACGGGCAGTAAGCATGGAGGTTGTCTTGGTGCGCTAAGTATGATGAACGTCACTCTTTCGACAGATATCTTCGTATTTCTGCTTGCCGGACACGAGGTAAGCTTTGTTCACCGCCTTCAACGTGCTGGGTTGCTGACGTCTGGCATCAGACTAGTGCCCACTCTCTGGCCTTCATGTTCGGACTCTTAGCCCTGTATCAAGATGAGCAGGAGCGTCTGTATTAGCATATCAAGGCAGTGCTCGGAGATAGAGAACCGGTAAGCAGACCTGACCTATGCGAGAGGAGCCCACACTGAAATTTACCTGCCGACCTTCCTGTCAAGACTTACAACGACTTTAACTCCCTTGATCGGGTCTTAGCTACGATTCATGAGACGTTGAGGCTATATCCTCCTGTACACATTTGATGCTGAAGTACATTTGGTGACCGATTCTCACCAATGTCGTATTTTCTTTCAGGTTACGGGTGTGCCGAAGCACTGCGTACAAGATACACTTGTAAATATGGGGGGTGAAGGCGCAGACGATACTCGGACAATTCGGGTCCTGAAGGGAACCAGGTTATCTATCCAGATCGCAGCTGTGTCGCATAACCGTAAGTCTATACTGAAGTTCATCCCAAACCGACTTGCTTGGGTGGGGGTTATATTATTTCCGCAGCCCATTATTGGGATGATCCTTGGGCATTCAACCCAAGTCGATTCTTGAAGGATCCATCACGTGCACGTGATGAGACGTTTTTGACTTTCTCCACTGGCGCCCGTTCATGTATTGGTCGAAGGTTCGTTCAGACGAGTTGAAAAGCATTGAAGGACGTGTGCTAAACGCACGGCTCTGGTCTGTCAGGTTTTCGGAAGTTGAAAGCGTCGCAGTGGCTACACTACTGCTACTCCGCTATAAGATATCTGTCGATAAAGCCCTCTTCAAGGATATCGCAGGAGAGGACGATCTGGCGAAGAGACATCGATTTTTGAAAATAGATGCACGTATCACCATCTTCCCAGTTGACGCCCCCTTGATTTTCACCAGACGGTACTAATATGGACGCAGAAAGGAGACTCATACTGATTGGTTTCCCGCAATATATTGGCCACCCGAATTTCAAATTCACTCCTGTCATCTTGTTTTGACATAGCACCAGTTGGTCATAGATGACTGATTGACGCCACAGTTGCGCCTTGATATTTGACAGTGGGTAGGTATGCGGATGCGAGGACAAAGGAAAGTCATTGAGCAATTAAATACTGAACTGGGAAAAGATAAAATTAATGAGAACGAAACGGGCGGCTGAATATAGGGTGGGTCGTAACCGCGCGGCGTGTACCTCTTATCGTGTATGCAGAACATATATCATGGGTCATCGTGGTGCAGATGCAGCCATAGGAGAGCCCGGAGAAGATGAGTTGTTATAGGTCATTCTTGGAGGCCGAGGGCTCGACGGCAGACCAGACGCCCGGCGAGAGCCAGTGGAAGATATCGACACCTGGAGACCGCGCTGGGCTGCTACGCTGGCGGAGTGATTTGACACACTACGAGCTGTGTCTTCGTCAAGATTCAGCACCAGGGCGTCTGAACTCGCAGGTGGAGTCGTGGCCCCTTCAGTTTCAGTGTCACTGGAGTCGGGCATGTCATCGCCTCCATCTTCGTCTGATTCTTCTTCATCGGTAACTGGGAAAAATTGAGTCATCAGTTGCAAACAGAAGACTAGCTGTCCGAAGGGAATACGGACCTCCTAATCTGCGCCCAGAAAATCCAAGCAAAACATCTGCCTCGCCATCAGCGTAGCTACGACTGTTCCGGTTGTTTATCATCCCATCCTGCACAACAAGGTCGTCTCCCGGCTTTAAGGTGTCGGTGCCCACAGCATTCACGTTGAACACTTGCTCAAACTCTCCGAGCATGAGACTGAAGACACCCGCCGGGATACCTAACGTGGGACTGAAAACAATCCCGACGTTCCTCATGGTCATCTTGTTGATGTGTGAATTTTGTACAACCAGGATGAGGTGCGACGTCAGGGCCCTCAAGAGTGAATAGTTGGGGAACGGCATTTGCGACACCAGGCTCGCGAGTTCATTGATCCGCTCCTGTTGATCGGCAAGGTCTACAGATTCCCATGAGTGGACTGGCCGGACATATCCCGATGTCCATGCTCACCTATGACGCTGAGAAACTGTAAATGCAGATCTCTAGTAAGGACACTTGAGGGTAGGTCCCGAAGGAATGTCTTCAGCAGCCCTGAAACTGCATGAGGGTCATAATACGTGTCACCCTTCAGTAGATCAACATCACCGTCTGGGAAGTTGAGCCCGTCAATCAGTTCTGGGACGCATTGCTGAAAGCCTATGATCCTCACCAGTATTGAAGCGTTCCTTCAAATTTTTAATCACTGTGGAGCTCCCGCTGAGTCGATAAATCCCTTCTTCCTGCTCTGCCTTCTTGTCCTCTAGGTACTCGATACACCTAAACACGACTGCGGGCAAATCTGCGATCTGAGCGACCGAAAGAGACGCGTCAAGCGGAACTCCGAAAACAGCTCGAGGGACCTGGCCTGTCGGCGCGGGTCCGTTTGCTAGGTATGAATGTCTGATCAACACCGCAGAAGATAAAACAGGCAGTACGGTTTAAACTTACACATCTTTCCAAAGCCCCAGAATCTACCCGACTTCGCTTTCCTCTCCCGATCTTTATCAGCTGGCGCGGGGTCGTTGCCGAATTTGTACCCAGCCGGGATTGGCGCACCATTCATTGGCCCGGAGATCTTAGCCTTATTTTCAGAAATCAGACTTGATTTCTCAGGTGACGCTGATCGTTCTGGTAAATTATTGCTAGCGAAGCTCGGAGCCTTTGCGGGATGGTAAGAGGTTCTTCCGGGACGCACGATAGAAGTAGACCCGTTCACGATATCAGAACCTGCAGAAGATTCGGCGATGCTTCTGTCATCTCCACCGCCGCTGCTATTCGTATGCGACCACTGCCCCATGACGAGATCGGGATAGTGTCCCTGCTCCGAACTACTCCTGGGAGGTGTGGAGCTGAACGACAGAGCATCTCCTAACGTAGACTGGTCTAGGTTGGAAGGTAAAGATGATGATAGGGGAACATCAGGACTGTGACCACCACCTCGATCGAGAAGACGTCTTGCAATTTGAGCGTCAGTAAGTGGTAGCCCATTTGGTTGCGCGTTGATCGGGTGTACTGCTGTCAGTCCACTGGAGACTGAGGTGGTCTCAGAGAAAGAGTCTGTGGAATGTTTGGGTTGTCCCTCCTCCCCTCTGGTCAACTGACCCCATCGGGGTGGAGGGTCCGACGGACTCTTGGGTGCCGCTGGTGGTCCAGTAATAGCGGTAGTGGTTGTTGCTGCGCCGATGATGTGAGTGGGTGACGGTGAAAAGCTCCCTCGTGCCGTAGTCCAAACTCCTGGTTCCGCAGATGAGGTAGAGCTACGATGCTCATCCTCTGTCGCGGCGGTGTTACGTAGCACAGTGATGGTCTTTGTTGCAGCTCCTTGCCCGGCCACAACGTATCTAACCAGCAGCTCCACCCAACTATCCCTTTCGGCGTCGCTCTCGGCGCACAACACATGTCGAACTGATGACCCTCCGGGGCCGCGCTTGGCTTCTATGACTAGGAAGGCGTGTCGATAAGAGTTCTCATCGTCCGACTCTCTGGACGACGGGCTCTTCTGTTGTCGACCTATCTGGGCGCCGGTGATCTGTATGGATCCTAGATGCTGACCACCACGCTATAGATACAAACAATCAGGTCCACGACCCTTAACATCAAGATGAATGACGCACGCTTTCGTAATACTCTAACGTTGGGCTGTTGAGGACGAAATAACGAGTCTTCCACCTGACAATAGCCATTGTCAGGACGATAATCTAAAGGTTCTTGGCTCAGGACGTTTGACTCACCCTCCAAAATTCTTTCCCCGCTTCGTTAGATAGCCTTCCTTGTGGTCCGCAGGTAGGATCGCACCACCTTTGACAATATCCGTACTTAGAAACATGCATATTTCTGTCTTGTCCTTGAGCGGGACTACCACCAGAGACTGCATGTACGCCTCAAGGATCGTCTTATCCGGTGTATCAGCAACGACAGCCAGGAGGGTCGTCAACACACTGACCTTTCTTTGATCGACTTTCGCTGGCGCGTGATCCTTGAACAGCTTTGGATCTGGCAATGGTGCCAAGCGTTTGCTACCCGTCTTGCCCAGCCGGGCCCTCACACTCGCATCCAACCCTAATATCTCAGAATAGAGCTTCTCCACTTGCCACTGTTCCGGTGGACCCGTTGGACTCGGTCCACTCTTCCTCACGGCCGGATTCGCATTGGGAGGAGGTGACCCATCGCCCGCAGGCCATACAGTGAATACGAAGCTCAGGACCTCCTTTCCGCGATCGTTGGTCTTGATGTTGGACCCGTGAATCTTGATCTTTGTGTACGGTAGGTCCGGCGGGGTCAACCGTGTCGCTTTGAACACGGGCGACTTGCCGCTGGAAGCTGAGCCTGAATCGGGGGCGTTGGTCGACATGGTAGGGAATGGAGTTGTTTGAGGGTTGACGGAGTCCGCTGGAGAAGAAGCTTGCGATTGTCCCCTAGACGACGGCGAAGGAGAGAGTCGTGCCAATTGACTCGATGAACCGGAATTAACGAGTAGATCCGAGGCACGTTGCTCGGCCGACGGTCGGAGACGGTCCGCTCCATGTATCTTAACCGTAGGATGGGGTCGGTCCGCTGCCGTGGGTGTGGGCGCATCATGGAGGAATTCATCCAGTGAGAGTGGAGTCCCCGAGTCCTTTCGACTGCCATTGACCGCCGGCTCCGTAAGATACTGTCCTGCCATGCTAACGTCAGTGCCGCTTTCAAGGCGCAACGGTTGCTGCTGCGACGAGGTGGTGCTTGATCCTGACCCAGTCTGGTCTGAAACAATCGTTGATGGGCCAATGAGGTCGTGCGACCGGATACTATCTCCGTCGTCTGGCGCTGAAGCGGAAGCACGGCCGTTCCTCACCTCACTCCTGTCGTGCGACTGGCGGGAGGATACCGAGATGATTGACTCCGCGTACATCTCCTCCACGGGTGAGGTTGAGGAGCCGCCGCTACCCTGTTTCTTCGGCTGCCTGCGCCGAGATGCGCTCACTCCCTCTCCACCCGAGCTCATGCCACTCTCCTCGCCTTGATCTGGAAGTGGCGAAAGGGTTCGAGAGGTACCGTTGCCCATCGCTGTGTTTGTTCCTTGTTGAATTGTAGAGGGTGTGGTTATAGGTGATGACGAGGCCGGTTGGATCGGATGAGGTTGTGCTGGGTTGGGGGAGTCGACCATGTTCGTGATATACCTCGAGGCCTCATCTGGAAGAGTGATCCGACTTTCACGCGCTGATGCACGCCGTGATCGAGCTGGAGTGGC
Source organism: Tulasnella sp. 332 (assembly GCA_019632285.1). NCBI lineage: Eukaryota > Fungi > Basidiomycota > Agaricomycetes > Cantharellales > Tulasnellaceae > Tulasnella > Tulasnella sp. 332. The sequence continues at coordinate 55,459 of WSTV01000067.1, forward strand.
GGGAGATGAAGGTGACTGTGCTGAGTTCGACGCAAGATGCGAAACGCTCAAGTTCACGGCTGGTGAAGGTTCAATCGGTGATGTCGTTAAATTGGCGGATCTCAAGTTCAACGGCTCAGTTGATACGAATGCCGATGGCGGCTGCGTTAGGCTGAACTGAGGGACGTTATGGATCGATGAGGTATCAATTGAGATGGCCTTCTCGTCTGATTCTCCCTGATGGTAATCATTAGGTCGTTTTTTGCTGGTGCTACGTGTCAAGTCGGAGAAGGAGGGTTCCAAAACCTTGGCTGAGATCGAGGGACTGGAAACGGACCCTCCATCGCCGTCCCTGTCCAAGGTACTTCCACTGCTGCCATTCGCCACGTCTGATGGGGAGAGCCGGTCGAAGGAGCGCGAAGACGACAAGTTACGCGGAGACGGGGCGCGCGGGCCTGTCGCTATGTAGCAGGGCAGACGGGAATCAGTCAGAACTCGAATCATTGAACAGCAGCAGCTAAACATGGATGCAAATGACATATTAATTACATACCTCCGTGAATCTGATCAGACTGCTGTCGCGTTGGAAGACGAGGCCTGGCCAAACTAGTACCCGAATTCGAACTCTCCTCAACGCTGTAACTCCGAAGCTGACCACTGCTGTAACTTGACGTTGCCGGTGCTGACGGACTGGGACGAAGCTTCGCTGAGCTCGATCTCCCTGCGACTCCGTCCGTACCGTCCAGCTTGTTGACGGCTTTGTCACGCTCCGCACGAACACGGTCGAGCTCCTTCATTACACCGGCGTAGCCCACCCGCTGCTTCTCGACGAGTTTCCACAGCTGGGCGTTCTGACTCGAAAGCACATTCCGCTCCGTAATGGCAGCATCCAAAGCAGCTCGAGGATCACCATTGGCTTGAGCAAGCGCGGCGTCGAGAGTGAGGGTGGTATGCACGAATCCTGGCCGTGAAGCCGCGTTCGTTGAGGTCGTTGTGGGCACCAAACCGCCACTCCGGAATGATCCGCTTGACGTTGAAGGCCGGATACTGTGAGAAGGCGGTAGACTTCCAGACATTAAGAAAGTCGATGTGCCACTGGGAGGCGTTGTGGCGAAACTTGATTTGGCGGGGCGGCCTCGCTTCGGATGCAAATGGACAGATCAAGTTTCGCCAGAAGAGGTATCGTTTTAAAATCACGTTTAAAATCAAGAAAAATTGATTTCAAGCGGAAACAGAAGTCCAGGAAGGCGGCGGGAGGGTGCGTCGGGGGTTGGGGATACAAAGCAGTTGATGAGCGGCCTGGTTCGCGATAGAAAGTGGAGTTGGTTTTTTTCCCTGCAAAAGATAATTTTACCTAATGATGATAGGGCGATCGTCTCATTATTTCAAAGCTCATAATTGTATCTGCGCGTGCCTGCAGTGCAGGCCGTGGAAGGTCATTTGGGATTCACCGGAAGGCGATGTCTGGGGAAGCTAACCGCCAGGCAGGTCCACATGCATCAGCTGGTCAGCAGACGCCTCTTCACGACGCACAGATGGTTGAAACTGATACTATTCCATACTGCCTTCCTATCTAAGACCCTCTTCTGGCCAAGCCGTGTGTTGTTGAACCGTCACTTGCGGAAGTCCGAAGCAGTGCAAAGCGTGGTAGACAACCGGGCATTTATTGTCTCCGCCTCCTCCTGTTCAGGCTGGTATTCAGCACACGAAAATATGTAATAGGTATAGAAGGAGGCAAGAGAAAATGTGTGACATCGGTGTACTAGCCTGTGGATCCAGTATATAAAGGTGGAGGCGGCTTTGGCATGTATGAACCCTTCATCCTTATTTCTAGGATACGCCTTGCTAACGAGCTTCAACCCAAACAATGATTGATTGTGCTAAGCTTAAGGCCGTTGAACCAGGGCGATGCGACGACTTGCAATCTGCGAATTTTCCGACGCAGTGAGCCGAGTGTCCGTGGGACCGTCGAAGCAGGTGACCGGTAGCTGGGAACTGTGTCCTTTACCCACCTCGCTCGCGTGCGCAATATACGATGAGCTATCGTCACGCAGTTGTCTTGTCTACTACTTCTTTCTTCCTCGGTGAGCAATCAGCGAGCCATGGAAGCCCGCTGGTCAAAGGGCTCACTATCTTGATTTGACATTAGGCGTGCTGTTCATAAGTTTCAATGTGGACTACCGACTATTGTATGGGGAGGTGACGCCCGAAGCCTTTCAGGCGGCATTGCAGTTCTATACTACCTTCTACACAGCGCCTGTGGCAGTCAAGGTTAGCATTCTCATATCTATAAACTCCGTCCTGGATGCATTATCCTGATATCTTCGCCCAATCCGATCACACCTAGACCTTGCTTCACAGCTTGATTGGCATCGATATTTTCGCTCTCGTTCTCAAAGTCAATAAGTGGGATGAGAGCGCTCTGTACTTTGATATGTCTAGTCTCGGTGAGCCACCACTCAGAATGAACGCTTATCGAATGTTCCTCAACCTCGTCACCTTACCCTACTATTCCCAAGTGGCTTTGATGGGAGCAGTCATCCTATACTTGGCGGTTGTGGTCCCTGGAGTCAAGACGCTCATGGATCCTCTCGTAGATGAGATAGAGAGCGAGCGGGTCGAGGTGCTGAGGATCATTGGCGCTGGAAACACGATGGCCATTGGGTGCTTGGTAGCAGTTCTTGCAATGCAGGCAAGTTTCCCTTTCCTCGTAGGCACCTGCGATACACAACTTAACCTTTCATTTGCATTCGTCCGATAGGCTGGGCAAGAATGGGCAAGGCGCTACGCCGTGCGTGAGCTTGAGAAATTCAAAGAAGCGGAGACCAAGGCCGCCAAGACTCAGTAGACAACACATCCTTGCAAAACATTCTTCGTATACCCATGTTTGTGTGGCAATGTGCTTCGGTGTACCCTCAAGCGAATGTACTAGATTTTGACAGCTCACGCGCCACAAGTGACCGTAACAGCGTCGTTAGCCAGCAGGCAGCACGTGAATTGTTTCACGTGCCACTCGCCGTTACGCTTCGTGTCTCCTTTCAACTCACACTCATCTCAGGCCTTTCCCAACCCTTACAACGAATCACAGTACAGCCAAGGCTCGAACACTGTCAGATCAGTGATAAGTTTCCATCCTCAAATCTCACGCATCTATGGATCCGAGTACCTTGTCAACAATCAACAACATCATCCTCGACCCTCGCTACGCTGATTACCTAGCCATCCTCAAAGGAGCCCGGAATGGTCTTGTATACGGTGTCAAAGTGCGATTCCCTCATGCATTAGTCATGGCGATACTTTTTGGGCGAGGAGAGTGAGTTGCTTGGTTTCTCCGTGGTGACCGATGCCATCCCCCTATGTCAGAACTGATGTAATAACATTTAGTTGGACAGCCCGAGCGAAGACGATCTTTCGAGCTACCAAGACGCATGCGTTGAATTTGGCAAAGTTTGTGACCCTGTACAAGACGTTGGTTTTGGTTCAGCGAAAGGCAAACGCTGGCAAGGAACGGGCCGCGGATACGTTCATTGCCGGTGAGACTTTTCACTCATGGGCTTCAAGTGTCCTTTGAGGGAAGGAGACCTGACCGGTCTTCGACGTAGGCCTGATTGGTGGATATATGGTCTTCGGAGAACGGACGGCGATAAACGAACAGGTATGTAGGCGAAACAATCCATCGTCAGCTTCAAGAATATGCGAACAAAAAGCGACCGTCTCTCTCTATTCGTCGAACGAGCTAACTGACGGGCTACAATTGTCCCAGATCGTTCTTTACGTCGTTTCTCGGGTCGTCGCATCATTTATCCCCCGTCAAGCTCCTCCATCACCACATCCATACCCACAATCGGATAAGGTCCGGCCGCTCCCACCGAATGCCAAAATCTTCTCCTATTTTGCCGCACTCTCATGGGGTGCGGTGATGTACCTCTTCGCAAACCGGGGAGAGACTATTCAGCCGGGTATGTTCAACTCCATGACTGTGAGTGTTCCTCTACCCATTAGGAAATCGAAATGCAAGCCTGTACGTTCGCGTTTGCTGATCAGTCCTCTACCTTAGTACCTGTATAATGACTCCAACTACTGGGAAGACCTTCGGACACTTCTTTGGCATAACAAGTAGCTTGGTGTGGTACCTTGAGGCTTGGGGGTCATCCGTATATGATCTTGCGTTTGTGCTCCTGGCTCAAACAATCAGTCTCTGCGCGCGATCTGTCACCGGGACTCGGACGTCGCTCAGTAGGTGGATTAAGGTTATAAGCCGATGAATTGGCCAAGTCGAATACGTCCAGCGACCACCAGGAATCTGCGATCAATGGCTCGCGGCCTTGGTATGCCAGAATGGATTGTATTCTCGACCACGATGCCTCCCTTTCAGACGTTTTGTCCCGTCTATCAAACCAGTGCACGTGCTCTTGCCAACACCGCCCATCGCGGGTGGACGAGCTGGATTGCCGATTGCAAGCCAGAGAACGACTGAGGAACTGCTATCTCATCCCTAAACAGATGCCGTGTATGAAGCGTCTCTTGTGGAGTATACGCCTGAAATTAGTTCTGTTTCACAACGCAAGTGCTTCATTTCTCTTTCGAACTCATGTTTATGGCAACAGCAACCAAAAGAGGACGGGTATGAACTTAATGTCGAATTCATACACTAATGCTGTTTTGATACACATCATGGCATTAGCCAACTCGGACCAAGGCTAAACATCCACTGTACTAAGAGATTGCACAACCCAGAGTGGGACAGAGTGAGGATCAATAGAAAAGGGCTCTGATGAATGCTCCAACTTCACACCAACGGCGTTGTAAGACCAGGTCTACCAACGTCCAGTGGGTATCTGAGGTTTTGCTTTTGCCTTCCGGGTGAGCTTTGCATAACACAACCGTGAAGGAACAGAAAGCACAATGGATAAAAGGAATATCAAGACCGCTTCTGGGGCATGATCAATAGATACGTCGGAACCACTGCTTGGTTCAGGTCCTCCAGGAAGCACCCTTAAATATGGTCTTAAATCCGATGGGAACAATCAACAATGACACCCGCGGGGAGGGGTCGGTAACAACTAGGCAGAAAGATTTATCCGGTAATGCGTGGCTTTGACTTTTGACTCAGGGACAAAGCCCTCTCTATACTCGCGACGATACGGTTGAAGTAGTACAGTATCGTCGATGGGTGCCAACGAATACCAGAAGTGTTTTTTTTTTTTACTTAAGCTAGCGGCGTCAACGCAATAGACAGATCTTCTCGCATCATGGGATCGCTATCACGAATCCGTTGAAAATTTAGGGTCGCAAAAGCGCTACACGCAAGCTCTCGCCACTGATGCTCTGGGACCTTTTTCGGATGACTTGTTTGATCCAGTAAGCGGAGCGGCCAGCCGCGCGTCGGGCCGCCCGAAGGGTGATGAACGTGCCTTCCGGAAGGTGGTTGTGTGTCTTCTTCATACGAGGAACAAGCCTGGCGTGGGCGCTGTTGAAGGATACAAGATCCGCTTGCACTTCCGGCGAGGCGAAAGGTGCGTATGCTTCTCTGTGCGACTCGACCAATCTTTGTCCCATCTGTCCCATCTGTCGAACCGCGTTTCGAAACTGTAAAGGATAGTCGGTGACAATCCGTTGTTCGAAGTGGCGGTTTGTATTCATCATGTTTGCCCATAAGAGGAGGCCATTGAACATGTCGGTGTATGTGTCCTGGCAACGTCCTGGGAGTATGTATTACCACCCCATGGCCTTGCCACAAGTCCTTGATGACGACCTTTTGATTGCCAACATCTACAGCAAGAAACAATCGTGTACCGCGGCCATGCATAGCCCCAATGCAGTAACCAAAAATGAATCTGGTCGTGGTGAATACTGTAGTCTCGCTGCTGGGTGCTTTTTGGCCAGTGATCTGGTAGACGACTGCTGACTTCTCACCGGATGTCTGGGGGTTAGGCAGCGTACAATGATTGGGTCCCAATCCAGTTCAAGCTTAGTGGCGAACGCGAGAGACGAGATGACTCGGATGGGGACGTTGGGGTTCCAAATAGAGGATCACTTCAGATTATGCACCCACACGACGGACAGTCAATAAATGCTTGCCTACATAAAATCAAAGCCCTTGTTGAGGATAGTGGTAGCCCTGTGGCTGAGCCATACTCACAGAGTTTTGTTCTCCACGCTGATACCGAACGTAAAGCGCTGGCACGAATCGTTGCGCAGCGTATGCTTCAAGCTCCAAATCATCTTGTGCTCATCCTAAAGCGCTATAATCAGCATGGAAGAGTTTGGTAGGGTGGGACGACGATCACTGACATTCAACTTCTTATATTCAAATGATACGGTTACGTCGTCCCAGTATTTCGCGGTTTTAGACATGGTAGCACCCGCCTCCTGTTGAGCCCTAAGGGCTAGATATGGCCGCGTTTTGGTCCGATGAAGAGGTTTCAGGATCATGTACCCATCAAGTTGAGGTGACGTTTCTCGTTTTGACGAGGGGTGCCCGTGGGGTTGTCTAGATGGATGACGGTTGATGATGCCGCCAGTCCCGTAGCACTGATTATATCGTTGATGGATTTCGAGAAGGCGTTTAACACGTCGTTTCCAGATCCCTTCGCCTTTTCTTTTTCTTTTTTGAGTGGATCAGACGGCTTTGTTGGCTGAGACGTGCACGTTGTACTGAGGTAACCAGTTTGCGAGCACGTCGTTTTCGACGACAGGTATCGGATTCAGGTCTTTAAGAACGGCTATCCGCCTTGGTTCCATCTGACCACTGCGATAAGCAGAAGCGCTGGTCGGCCGGTGTCATGCCACCAGCAGCTGGAGACGTGCCTAACGGTGAAGTCATCATAACATCTCCAGCGGGCGCGGAGGGTCAAGCCGAGGGCTCAGAGCTTGCTGCTCTTGTGTATTGGATGTCTTCCATTGTGTGCAGGATGTTAGGAAGTCGCGTTAAGGATTGGAACAAGCCGCGTTATGCCTGTCGCGATTCTCTTTCACCCGCAAGCATCCCGATTTTATTCAAGCCGTAGGTAAAGCGCACATTTGCAATTCTAACGAGGTTCACCTGAAATGTAATATATCAATACATGATCGGATGCATTGCCATGACCACTTCTCGTCCCTCGCTTGAGCGCGGCCCACTTGCCACTCACTCACACGGCCTCCCCGTTCCCACTTTTTCTGACGAGCAAGAAACCTTTCTGAACTCTCACGCGTCCGAATAGAATACGTTCTGGTAATTCCACCAGCCAATATAACATCTGCTGCTTGTATGTTTGAACGTCTCAGACATTCCAAAGCCAATGTTCTGAAAGCAGCAGGTGTGTGAGAGTCCCTCGATGTAACTTGGAACAGTAGATGGGACAAATTGTAGTGGAAATTGGGTACGGAAGGCATGTCGTTCAAACTACAAATCATCTTAATTGGGTCAGAAATACTGTTCCATTTCGCTCCATTAGGTATCATAGCGGAACAACTGATCCTCGAGCTCGAGGATACCCTGCCCAATGGCCGGAGCTAACTTTGATTCTAACTAGTCGGACTCCCCAACTAAGGGATGCCCATCAATTGTAACATTTTCCCGTGAAAACCGTTGTAGTGAATTAACCCTGGTATCCGAGCGTTCCAAAGTCACTTATTCTCCAAAAATCTTGGTCAACACGGAATTGATCCACGCCATGCTCCTTTCTATTGCCATTCATTCCTTCTCTGCTCTTTTCTTCTATGTCTGCTAGAACCCTCATAAGTAGACGTCTAAGTGCCCTTAATACTCGCTCTGCGCATCAGTGTGAACTTATGAGTGCCTACACGTAAGTAGTGGTGTCTTGACGACGGGTCAGCCAACCGAGGGGTCAATGGGTTTTGGGTTGACCAGACTTGACCCCCATCTCCGGTCAAAGCCACATGTCCCCTCGGTACAGTACAGCTATTGAACGACTGTTTGAGCTTAATAGCGTGTATAATACGAGACACCTGGTCTGTAATATACATAATATAGGACATCTGCTTGCTCAGGCCGGCACAGTTCTGTGGGAGGCCAACTTGGAGGTGAGCAGACAGCTGCCCGCGTCTGCTATGGTAGCTACGGCAGGGTTTGATTCATCAGCAAATTGGTATCTTCAACTAACTCAGTATTGACCCTCTCTAAGCATCTAATATTATCTTTGTCCTGTATACAAAGGATGGGCTCTTCGATTCGCGACCGCCCACCGGCACGCGCAGCCAAAGCCGCTTAACTCCGCGTCGTGGCTATAGGTAATGATCACCTTCAAGGATGGCAGTGCATATCGAGTTGAGCCCATTAACATAGTTCATGAATAGGAAAACATTTCGCCTTCTTCTAGGATTAATATCAGGGTAAAGAGCGAGCTTCAAGCAGCTATATCCATTCAGGGACACAGAATCCAGTTCTCGGCTCACGCGATCATGACTGAACAGAATTCCACAGCATCCAGACGCCTCCTCAAGCGATTTTAGCGTTGACTACCTTTGACCCCTCCCCTCGGGTTGACCGGACTTGACTTGAACCGACATCATTGCACGAAAACATATCACCAGGATAGTCATGCGTAGTGTTGTATCGAATGGAAGCGATCAAATCGGAACTGGACCGGATTCCATCGAGTTCTGACCGAAGTTGCTGCTTGACGCCGTTAGAGCCATACAATCCTGCTGCGTTTCCTGCCCTGAAAATTGAGCCATCGAATCGAGTTCGGATCGGAACTTCGACTCGCGGCAACACCAATCATGAGCGTGTTATTGCCCACTTGAGTCTTGAGCCTGCGGTCTCGTGATGTGAAACTTAATGTTCGCGCTCCTATTGACTATTCCAACCACGACTGACACCCCGTACGAGATTACGAGAGCCCTCCGCACAATTCGAATTCCATCTCCTCAGCTCAGATTAAAGCCCGTATGGATCCACCATGCCTTCCAATCTCACCTCCAAGCTCACCTCGACTTCCTCACGCACCTCGTGCACCGATGCACCACTCTGTATCACAAGCGGAGGGCAGTTCACAAAGTTCTGCATATCCCATATCAACGAGAGGACCAATCGCCAGGACACCCTCCTCCATGGACCCATTCTCCGCTAATAGTAAGGCTATCCAACCACCACCTGCATATCAATGGCGATCACCCCCACGCACCCCCGACCGCGCAAGACACACGACCACTTGGAGCCATCTCCCAACACCTCCATCAGAACAGAGACCTGTTCTTCAAGTTCTGTCGTCGTCGAGTCCTCTTCATACTCCCTCCAGGAGGTCCAGCGAGTCACGAATCTGGGAGGATGCCCTGGAGAATGCTCTTATGGGTCCTGATGCAAGTGGTCAGATCGACCTACAGTACGTTTCTGATGACCATTGCGGTGTACATATTAATGCCTCCTGCTCATCTCCTCTTCTCAAAGAAATCAACAATTGACATATATCCCATCGTTCATCACCGACCTCGACAAATTGGTCATACTTCCCGTGCCAGCGGAAGCAATTCCGCGAGAGGACAGACGCATGCTGGGTCGTGTGCGCTCCGCACCCATGGCTAGGATCACCTCAAAGCGGACGTTGGCAAGGTCTCCAACGATCTCCAAAATGTTTGCGCCTGGTCATGCCCGCGTGGCATCGCTTAACCAGGATGAAAAGGTCACAGAGGTGAATCTTCTCTTGGGATCCAATATCATAACAAAACTTCCCAGTGAGATCTTCCGGATACGGGGCCTCACCGTCCTTAGCCTGAGTGAGTTGGACTTATCGCCCTCTTCACTTACGCCCTCTGACACATCCGAAACCACTATTTCATAGGGAGCAATCGCATCAGACGGCTCCCTGCAGCTGTATCTGAGCTCGTGAACCTCGAAGAGCTCAACCTGTCCAATAATCGACTGGAATACCTGCCGTCAGAAGCCCTCCTGATTGGTCTCAAGAAGCTATTCCTCAATGCGAACCCATTGATCGAGCCTCCGGAAGCTGATGATGCGACGGTGATGAGATCTCGCTTACTCGGACCGCTGGTTCAACTCCAAGAGGACGTATTATCGCTACGAGAGCTTGCCCTTCGTGTCCTATTCTCCCGCCCTGACCCAGCCTTGAGATCCCAATCAAAGACAACACGTGATACAACTCTGGAAACCATCTATGAGCTTCCGATCCCTTCCACCAGCCTCAGCGCGGACCTTATAGCCAAAATCAATCCATCCCTCCCGCCTTCCTCTCGCTCTCGACCGCCGGCCAGAGTACCCTCAATACCATCCTTCTCTCAGGTCGATCGTCGAACAACGCCTCTCCCTCAGCCCCTCTTACCATCCGCCTTATCAGAAGCGCAGCCGATCGTCAAATCATCCGTTCTGGAAGAGGATTCTCGGTTGAACGATGCATGTTACGACGCCAAGTTCAATAAGTGTCCGAACACTTCTAGCGCGGGTAGGTGTGGAGAGCTCGTCTTCTTTGATCACGCGGAGGAGAGGATGGAATGGGTGTCAACTCTCGCGGAGGATGTTGTCAGCGACTTGAAGGGTGGCCTCGTGCCCATCCTATGGCGTGGCTGTTCAAGGGGCTGCTTGGACTTCTTGGACCCCCGGCCGAGCGAGGGAGAAGCAGCGGCGCAAGCTGTGCCTTTTGGCGTTACGTCTGCCCCTGTCATGGCAGGCATGGCCGTGGGTGAGGATTGGGATGACTTTGAACTGGATCCATGATTCGTTTTTCCTGATTGTATTATTTATCGCCCTTCGTTCTCTCGCTTTAACCTCTGGCTTGCTTTGTATATTCTGTTGCTTTGTTGGATCTGCTGTCAAAGGAATGCATTTGTACCATAGCTAATTATCGCGACCGCCTAAAAAATCTGCACCGCATTGTTTATGTCGGCTCTTTCAAATAGTTGTGACAAGCCAGAAAGAGACTAGGTGTACCAGAATATGCACTGGATTCCAGCTGCTCTGCAACAAGAGCAGTGGTTGAGGGGCGTCGTCAACGCCGAGTGAAGACTAGTGGCAGGTCTATCGGGAACAGAGTGAGCCTCTTCTCCGCCTTGAGCAATCTCGCTCTCCTCTCCAGCGGGGACTCTCCAGGGATATCCTTGAACAGCTTATTGTCGATGGAGATCTTGAAATGCCTAATCAGCGTCGATGCGATAGCGACGCTCTCGACTTCGGAGAACCTTAGATCGACATAGCACATGCTTTCAGTCGTTTTTGCAGATATAGAAATGAAGAGATATACCTTCGCCCGATACATGATCGCGCTCCAGTCGAGAATGGGAGAAAAGTGCCATCTCGTGCCCTGGATGGATCCTCCAAGAAGCGACTGGGGTCAAAGACCTCCGGATCCTTCCAATATAGTGCTAGAATTGAGGGAACCATAAGCAGGCGTCGCATCGATTCGGTCAAGGAGAGAGCCTACGATTGTGCATGACGGCTGCGAATTGAAGCGATACCTTAGTCCCCTTCATGATTTTGACCGCTCGGCTCCCCTTTGCCCCTTCGTCACTGGCTGCTTGTGCTCCAATCACGGTATCCACTACACAATCCTTCGGAATAGTTGGAACCTGCCAGGTCGCAATCATCGTCGAGGTCCGAAGAACTTTCCCACTCTTCGAGGACCTCACGCACCGGTGGATACAGTCTTAGACTCTCATGAATCGTGGCAAGCACTCTATCAAGAGCATTGAAGTCACCGTATGTCTATGAATGGCGGGCCGATCAGCGTGCGGGCTCTTTATGGGCAGTTGGAGAGCTTAGCGTTGCCTACCGCATCCCTATCACCGAGGACCGTCGTGACATGTTGAAAGAGTCGCTCCTGCTCCTCCTGATCCAGAGCCAAGAGCCCAAACATGAAGGCCAGAAAGTGAGCGCTAGTCTGAAGTCGTTTTAGATCGGTCAGCCACGTGGTAAGCTCGATATCACAGACTCTGGTTTGTATACCTCATGCCCAGCGAGCAGGAAGATAAAGAGATCTTTGATCGCATAAAGTGACTAAGTTGCTTCTTAATACGAAAGCAATGTATGTTTGCTTACTGCCGGTGACTTCACGAAAGCTCAGACCTCCTGCTTCTTCGTCGTCATTTGCACGGATCAAATTGCTCAGGAGATCCCTCTGCTTCTTGTTCATCCCAGAAGCCCTGCGCTCGTTAAGTATGCGCTTCATATATCCCTAAAGTAGGATTGGCTCAGCTGTCGACAGATCGCTGGAATTCATTGACAATCGCGTACCTCTAGGTTGAAGAGTTTAACCGCTGCCTCTCTAATTGGCCTGCCCAGCCATCCTTTGCCCGCTGGCCCTGTCACTAACAAGTTTTGCCTATCTGATGCTGACCCCCAAGCCCAATCAGGAAGGACCGCCTTGAACATGATACTATCCAGTGCGTCTCCGAGGGCTTTGTGGAAGGATGAGCCATGCTCAGACTCTACATTCTCGTCGTCCCATGGTGTCGGCATGCCAAAGCCAGCGGCGCTCAAGATATGAAGCGCGATCTACCATTTAAATCTTTAGTAAATGTGTTCAAATATGCGCGAAATCGCTTTGCGCTAGTACCTTTAATGTCCATATCCTTGTGACAGGCAGCCGAATCTCCCGTTGATCAGACCAAGTGACGAAAACCTCTTGCATGGTCTGGCACGCAGAGTCCCAGACCAACTGAAGGTTCCGATCACTAAAAGATGAAATGCAGGCTTTGCGGTGGCGAGCCCACTCGTGACCTTCACTCCCGACCATGTTATCACCGAACGCGCTGATTGCCTGATACTCCCAGACTGGCTTGGGAAATGAGGTACGGTTGGCTGATATATCCTAAAATTTAGGATGTCCGAGGATCAGTGGTTTGACGCCAACATGATCAGAAAACACACAGACCTTGATAGCACCAGCGTCTGCGATCATGACATGCGAGCCCAGGGGGATCATGTACACCATCGCGAAGATATCACTGCCCATCTCCGCAAATACTGTAGGTTCAAAATGTCAGCTTCGAGCACCGATCAGTTTTGAGACTCGACCGACAACTATGATCATTCCGGAAGACCTTATTCCTTCCCAGTAGTACTCCGGGAATGACAACTTTATGAAGCGGAGTAAACAAGGTGAGTATCCTAAGCAAGATTACCTGTGAATCAGCTCTCCTTTCTCAGCGACCAGATGGCCCAGTGGACTGACGAATAAGGAGAAAACAAGACGGGCCGGGTGGGAATGTCCCTGTCAGAGGACCAAGGCGTCAACTGAAATCTGATCCGAGTAGCTTTCAAAGTGTGTCGAGGGCTCACTTGTATGCATTGATGAGGTTTCGGAATTGAACTATCCTATGGACGAGCCAAGCCAATGTGAAGAATGCAACGAGCTCAATAGTCGAGGGCATCGTTCCCTGGTCCCAGTGGTAATGGGAAGTACGCAAACAAGCTGCACCTTTGGTTCTGACGAGGGAGAGGTGCTTGGATGACTTTGCTTTTTTAGCAGGGGGATATACACAATTGGATCAAAAGGCTTTATCTCGGTCGGCGTACGCGTGTATACCGGGATGGCCGGCACCGACGAAGCGCCCGCGTAAGCATATACCGGCCGCCTTCGTGTACCAACTTTCTAGCACACTAGAAGCAAGCAGCCATAGAAGTCTTATTACAGAATCCTCATCTTCAAAGGCCTAGCGTATGGTGTATGTAAAACACAACGTCGGTAGTGAACCTTGGATTACGTCTACAACACTTGGAGATACCACGTTTATCAGAAAGATTCAATTTCAGGTTCACTTGTAACCCCCTATTTGTTTGCTTCGGTGGCACGCGTCCCGAGCTCTGTGAAGGAGCCCGCGACAGAGCAGACGGATCTAAGGGACCAACAGGATGGAGTCCCAAACGAAAAACCATCAAAAGAGTCGCGAGCGGACATTCAGAAAGTCCAAATGGCTCTGAAAAGCCCGTACACTCCTTCTACAGACTACAAACGGGATGCAAATGTTTACAGAGCACATTTTGACTGATACTGACCCTGAACTTCAGCCCGACCAATACCAGCACGGCTTGCGAGCCCGTCTGAACCCGTCTATACCCTGTAACTACCGTTTGACAGATTCTACAAATATTTGACTCCTCTGATCCATGGGCTCATCCCTAGGGTTTATAATTTGGCATATTCCGCAAATCTGTCTACGGAAAGTCGTGCGGTAAATGCATAAATACGTTTAAATTCAATCTTTACAACCGCAGGGCTCCTCGTGAGTTGCCGCAGAACTGCTGAAAGGGGGAACGTACAGCAGTCCGTATAAGTCGAGTCGATGTCACTAAATTTGATATTGGAGAAGATGACTTGATCGGAATACCATCTACCTTGGTTACTGGAAGTGCATAAGAGGTTTTAAACAGGACCTCGAACCCTCTAGGTACGCGAGCGAGCGCAGGGAGATGACCCGTAGGGACGCCAGGCGTACTATAGCCGACTTGTATAATGGCCAATGGCGAGCCAGAGCATCCCCAGAGGGCTTGCCGCCGATGTTTGTCATCAACACGAGTCAGACCCAACGTTTGAACGACTACCCCATCGTCGCCAACCCACCGTGTGCCCTCAGCGCGGATCTCGTAGCAAAAATCAGTCCATCCCTCCCGCCTTCCTCTCGTTCTTGTCCGCCAATTAAATTACCATCCTCCACACCATCCTTCCTGTAGGTCGATCGTCATTTAGCAACCTCTATCGGATGCACAGTCGGTAGCCGGGTTCTCCGCTCCGGAAGAGGGTTCTCAGTTGACTTGAATGACGTTACGACGCCAAGTTCAACAAATGTCCGAATACTTCTGGCGCGGGTCGGGTCGGTGGGGAGAGCTCATCTTCTTTCATCATGCAGAGGAGAGGATGGCGTGGGTGTCAACTCTCACGGAGGCCGTTGTCAGCGACTTCAAGGTGCTTCGTGCCTATCCTATGCCGTGCTGTTCAACGGGTTGTTTGGACCGCTTAGACACCCGGCCGGGTGGGGAGAGGTACCAGTATCTCTCAGCGTTACGCCTGGCCTGTCGGAGCAGGCACGATCATGGGTGAGAATTGAGATACCTTTGAACTGGAACAAGGATTTTTTTGTAGTTGTTTTTTGTTATTCTGTCATTCATTCTCTTTCTTAGCCCTTAGCCCGCTTTATATTTATTGTCGGTTTTTTTTTGGATCTCCGGTTGAAGAAGTGCTCTTGTATATCATCGCTAATTATCGCGATTGCCCAAACATCTGCACCGCAGCGTTCGGGCCGGTTTTGAATATTTATCACAGGCTAGAAAGGGACAGGGCGTGCCGCAATATGCACAGAATGCTAGCTAACATCTGACCATTGCTGCGACGAGAGTAGAGGTTGAGGGTGTCGTCAACGCCGAGTGAAGACCAGTGGAAAGTCTATCGGGAGCAGAGTGAGCCACTTCTCTGTCTTGAGTAACCTCCTTCTCCTCTCTAGCGGGGACTCTCCAGGGACATCCTGGAACAATTTTTTGTCAATTGAGATCTTGAAATGCCTCATTAGCGTCAAAGTGATGGCGACGCTCTCGACTTTGGAGAATCTTAGATTGGCATGGCGCATGCTGCCAGTCGCTAACGCGGAAACGGAAGTGAAGAGGTTGTACCGTCGTCCGATACAAGACCGCGCCCCGGCCGAGAATGGTAGAAAGGGGTCATCCCGTGCCGGATCGTCTGAGAACTGTTTAGAGTCAAAGGTCTCCTAATCATTCCAGTACAAGGCTAGAATGGAAAGAGGAGTATGACTAGGCGCCATATCGATAGAGGCCATCGAAGGGGGAGAGAGAGCTCAATTAGAGCGCTGGCAGCGAGTACGCTGATGGTGCGCTTTACTACGAGCAATCTACGATACAATGGCGTCTATGTTAAAGTTGTGGGTCACGAAGGTGCGGTCGTTGGAGCCCCTTGGGGAGGAAAGTAGTGCCCACTGAAGGGAGGGACGGGGAGTAAACCTCCAGCGCTTTCTGCAACCGATTGCGGTGCTGTCTTTTTTTCTTACCTTGCCGCTTTGGAGGTGCATCGGAGAGGTGCCAGTGAAGGGAGACCCTACGGTTGTGCATGACGGCCCCAAACTGAAGTGACACATTTGTCCCCTTCATGATCCGGGCTACCCGGCCCTCTTGAGTCTCTTCGCCATTGGCTATCTTTGTCCCAACAATAGTATCCACTGCAGAATCTCTCGGGATACCAGGAATCTGCAGGGGTTGCAATCATCGTTGAGGTTTAGATTGCATTCTCACTGTCCGAAGCCTTGCGTACCAGTGGATACAGTTTTAGGCTTTCGCGAATCGTGTAAAGCGTCCGTCTCAGAGTATTGAAGTCACCATAGGTCTGTGAGTTGCGGGCCTATCATCTAGCGGGCGCATAATGAGCAGTTAGGGGATATGGAGCTGCGTACCCCGTCCCTGTCACCGAGAACGGTCGTGACATGTTGGAAGAGTTACTATCCCCCCCGCTAATCGGAGCCATTAGTTCGAAAATGAAAAGCCATAGGGTGAGCGCTAGTGTGAAGTTGTTTTAGATCGCTCAGTGGGGTAGCAACTTCGACACCACAGGCTCGGTTTCACATACCTCGTACGCAGCGGGCAGAAAGATAAAGAGATCCATTTAGATAATAAGTTGTTGCTTGATATAGAAGTAATGTATGTTTGCTGACTGCCGGTGACTTCACGGAAGCTCAGATCTCCTACTTCATTGTCGTCATTCACACGAGTCAAATTGTTAAGGAGATCCATTTGCTTCTTGTTCATCCCAGAAGCCCTGCGCTCATCAAGTATGCGTTTCATGTATCCCCAGAATAGTATGTACTCAGCTGTCGAGGTATCGCTAGAATCCATTGACAATAGCGCACCTCTAAGTTGAAGAGTTTGATCCATGCCTCTCTAATTAATCCGCCCAGCCATCCTTTGCCCGCCGTCCATGCCACAAGCAGGTTTTTCCTCTCTGACGCTGACCCCCAAGCCCAATCAGGAAGGACCGCCTTGAACATGATACTATCCAGTGTCTCCAATGGCTTTGTGGAAGGATGAGCCATGCTCAGACTGTACATTCCCGTCGTCCCATGGTGTCGGCATGCCAAAGCCAGTGTTGCTCAAGGTATGAAGCGCGCTCTACAATCTACAGTTTTGGTAAATGTGTTCAAATGCGCGCGAAATCTCTTTGTGTTAGTACCTTTAGCGTCTATATCATTGTGATAGGCAGCCGAATCTCTCGTTGATCAGACCAAGCGGCAAAAACCATTTGCATGGTCTGACATGCAGAGTCTCAGACCAACTGAAGGTTCCGATTCCTGAAAGATGAAGCGCAGGCTTTGCGATGGCGAGCCCGCTCGTTAATTTCACTCCTGACCGGGCGCGCTGATTGCCTAGTACTCCCAGACTGGCTTGAGAAAGGAGGTATGGTTGACTGATATATCCTAAGATTTAGGATGTACCGGAGTCAGTGGTTTGATGCCAACGCGGTCAGCAGACACATGGACCTTGAGAGCATCGGCGTCTGCCACCATAACATGTGAGCCCACGGGGATCATGTATACCACCGCGGGGGTGTCGTTGCCCATCTCGGCAATCCTGTAGGTTCAAAATGTCAGCTTCGAACACCGATTAGTTTTGAGACTCGACTGGCAGCCATGATCGTTGCGGAAGACGTTATTTCTTCCTAATAATACCCCAGTCGAGACAACTTTATGAAGCGGAGCAGACAGGGGGCGCCTTAAGTTCTGTCAGAAATCAGTTCTCCGTTTTCAGTGATTAGCTGACTCTGCGAACTGACGAATATGGGGAAAACAGGACGGGATGTGTGGGAATATCCTATAAACGAACGAAGGCGCCGACTGAAATGCGATCCGAGCAGCTTTCATAGTGTGTCGAAGAACCCACGTGTATGTATGGATGAGTTCGTGGAACTGAACTATCCTATGGACGAGTCAAGCCAGTATGAGAAGTGAGACGATCCCAATGGTAGCTAGCATCGTTTCTTGGTGACAACAGTCATGCGAAGTATACAATAAGGTGGCGCAATTTGTTCTGACGACCGAGATAAACAGAAGACTTTTCTTTCTGGCAGGGGATATATAACCACTGGAACAACATCTCATCTTGGTCGGCGTACATACCGGTATGGCCCTGTAAGAATCACTGTACTCAGATGTAGGGGATGTTGGAGTAATCCAGATACCTATGATTGAGCCTTTAAGTTGTCGCACAATGCACAAGCTACTGATAGAACTGATGGATTGTGGGAGGGGTGCCAGGGATCAAGGAATCCCTACAACGACCGCGATATAAACGACAGTGAGACATGCCTCTGGGGCATCACGAAACACTACTCCAATCATCCACACCCCTTGATCTTAGGATCACGGTGACACCTTCCTGAATATGTTGTTCTTCGATAGGTCTGACTCGGTCCTTGGCAGCGCAATCGTAGCTAATCCAGGGAGGGAAATATGGCCAGTGAACAGTTCCCTCACCAGCCGGCTTCGGTCAAGCGCCTCGCATCAGTATTCACGTCGGATATGCGATCTTTCTAGCAGAGCAGAAACAACCAGTCATAGAAATACTACCAGAGAATCCTCATCGTTAAAGGCTCAAAGTTTGGCGTGAACCTTGGATTACATCCATGACACTTGCAGAGAGTACATATGTCAGAAGTATTCGAGTTCGTGGAAGGAAAAAGCGTAGACTCAAAGTCCTAGTGCAGTTGTTGTTAGTGTAAGATCACTAGCAAATGCATAGGTGCGTTTACATCTACCAAATATCATCACAATGGCTCTAGCGAGTCGAAGCGGAGGTGCTGGGAGGGGGGGAGTAGGGTAGGCCAGTATAAGTAGAGCCGATGTCACCGAATTTGATATTGGAGAAGATGACTTGATCGGACACACCCAGCACTTCGGTTACCGGAAGTGTAGCAGAGCTTTCTGGGCAAGTTCCGCGAGCGACGCCAGGCGCACTGGCCGACTTGTTTAATGGCCAATCGCTGTCGAGCCAAAGCATTCCCGTACCATACGGGTCGTCGTCGATGCTCAACGTCAACACGACCCCACGGTTGAACGACTGCCCCATCGTCGTCAACCCACCATGTGTACTAAAGGTATTCGTATCATTGAAGACCACCTTTTGGTCTGTGCAATACTGGCCACTGATGGAGTTGTAAGGCTTCAGACCGGAGACATCCGTCACTGAGTTTTGGATGGTAACGCCGTTCTGGATGTAGAGCCGACGGATCGCAGTGAGTTGGCCTGTAGCTGTGCCATTCGCTGTGATGAACTGTGTAACGACAGTAAACACTCTCGTGGTGTCGACGGTATTGGTCGCGTACTGTCCGTTTCCGTAGAATGAGGTGGCACCGTTGCGGTAGGAATTGAAATCGCAGCCGGCTTGGTCGCAGTTCGTCGTACACGTGGTAGAAGAGCATCTGACGAGCCCAACGTTCGTGCATGGATGAGCAGTGTAAGCCGCGGAGATCATGTTCGCCTGCCACACGTCCATCTCATTACAACACGCGCCGAACTCTCCTGTTCCATCATAAGCCGACGAGGCAGTGTATCCGATGTTGTTGGCCTGATCAAAGTAGATCGATTAGGGCAAGTAAAGCATAGGGGTTGTAGCCAAATACTAAGTACATACTTGCCCATTAATGAAGCGTAAGTCCCGTGGGCACTGAGAGTCACAGTAGCCCGTTCCATACGCCGCACCAGCTTTGTTACTCGGGTAACCCGCCATCCCACCATCCGCTGGCATCTCTACGAAGTAGAGCGAGGCGGCGACGCCGCACGGAACGTGGGAAATGTCGACATCGAATGATATCTCTTGATTGTTCGGATTGAATGTTTCGTAGGTATTGTTGGGGGCCAGGAGGTAGAGGCGCGCCCCAGGGAGCTCGTTAGGACTGGGCTGAAACTGAAGCTTCAACGCGTCGCCACTAGTGGTAATGCCCAGACTGCTATAGTCCGCGCCATCAAGGGCACAGTTGGCGGCGCAAGTAACGGGATCTGGACAGACGACGGCGTTCCACTCGTTTCCAGTGAAGCAGTTAGTTTCACTGTTGACGGCATGAAGCCAGCGCCAGTTGGCGTCGATGACGACTGATCCGGCTTGGCTGACGCAGCCGCCGGACGTCGTGCACTTTGACCAAGTGAGTGGTGGGTGAACTTCGGGTATGTATGTGCCAACCTGCTGAGCACGTGTGATGACGAACAACGACGCGGAGAAGAGTAAAGTCGTAGCTATCATGACTGAAGTGGACGAAGGATGGAGGATTTAGAATTGATAGCTGAGAGTATCGTAAGGATGCATTTATATGCGACGCCAGGGAGAATTCCGGTGAGTAGACTGGAACCAGAAGTCTGCCGTCCGCGGCAGGGGGATGGGTGACAAGGGGTGGGGTGGAGAGCTACATGGGGTTCAGCGTTCGGTCTGAGTCCAAATCGCGGCGGCAACAGCATAGCCGAGATGGCCAGAAAGTAAGGACGCCATCTTGCAGCGAAGTTATAGCGTGCAAGCCGTTGATACTCCGGCTGGGCCGCTGGCACCACAAGCGGGCACAAGATACGAGGTTGTGATTCTCCACAGTGCGCATTTGGACTGCTACATCATTTACCAAATGTCCGATCAATTCCTAACTGATGTTGAGCTCCAGTCCCGGCCCCATAATCGTGGCTTCAGCGGCGTATTTAGATCAACAGTTGTCAAATTGGAAGGAGGAAGCGCAGATCTGAGCAATTAGTGTGTACGAAGTCGAGCTACACAGTATCAAACATAGAGGGGGATAGGAAACCAGTACTATGGGAAGAGGCGAAGAGGCGGTAAAGATCCTGTGTCAATTGAGGTTCAAACCTGAATTGGACACCCCGCATCTGTTGTCGAATTTCCCGTCGAGCTCTCTCCAGATGAGAAGCTGCCTTTAATATGGGGTGTAAGGTGCTGAAGCCAATGTAAGTTGCATAACTGCAACAGCCAAGCCGTGCGCGCTGGTCGGGTGCTGCACTGGACGGGAGGCGCAGTGTTGGTTTTCAATTCTCATGGTGAGCCACGTCAAAGAGTCTGCTGAGGCTTCCATCAGATCTGAATCTGAGAAGACGGGTGCAGGCATTTCCACGGCTCTTCCCTTGCACTTCTTTTTACACGACTGTTGTTTGGATCAAAATAGCAATGAGGCACGTGATGATCGAAAGACGGGCAGACAGTAGCGTTGGGAGGGGGGGTTAGGTAGGGTAGTACGGCAGCAGCCGCCTGGGTGGTGCATAAGGCTGAGTGAGGTGGAGTTCAACTCTCGAGTATGAACCTCTGACAGGGTTGACAGCGGCCTTAGCTTGTTTGTTATTATGTGGAGAACGCTGACACGCTTGTACAGAAGGCGCCAGATCTCCAGATATCTCTGCCACTCATTCGAAAATAGAAGTCGCGAGCTAACTGCGCAGCGAAGAGTGCGGAGCAGGCGTGTCATTGGAAAGGGTATCGAGACCGATAGCATGGCAATGTCAGAATGAGAACGCCAGATACCCTGCGGTGAGGGCTTTTGAAACATACAACTTCTACCGAAATCATTACGAAATCTATTCCTCATCCTCGAACCGCAGAACCTGTGCGTCTTCGTCGATCGGAACGTTCCGATACCCTGTCTGTAGCCTGTCTGACAAATACGGTATCCGAATATCGGAGACATGCGACCACGCCACACCTGCAACCCCAATGAGGAAGTAGGGGATGGAGGCGAGAGTGTCCAATGGTCCAGCCTCGTATGATGAGGGTCGGCGGTTGCCGGCCTCGGGTAATCGAATTGCTCTATGGGGGGACAGTAAGTTCGCAAAGAAACGTGGCCTGTAATAGTCAGAGATCTTTGAACAATAAACCCACCCTCTTGAGAATCCTCCCTTCTGCCAGAACTTGTACCCTACAAACGCCGCGAATGCGAATGGGAGGATCAAGAAGAATAGCCAGAACAGAGCCGAGTGGCCTTTGATCCCTGGACAGATGTGCACTGCGCCTTGATCCGGCCGAATGCCTCCCTCACACGACGAGTACGGAATCTTCCGATATGCCGTACGCTCGTACCAGAAGTCCTGACCATCTGGACAGGTGGAGTCGTTTGGAAGTGGCGTCGCGCCCTCGACAAGCTCGCACTCTCCGGCGTTGTTTCTAACGTGGTTGAATTCGCTGAACGAAGCGCGGCGCATCAGCGTAATAAGGGACGGGGAAGTGAGGGCAAGACATTACGCACCATTCAAAATCACTAGCACTACACTGGCAATTCTTGACGATCCGATCCGCTGCCTTCGCCTGCTCGCCAACGTAGCAGTTGCGATCGCGCCGCCTCCTGTGATATAACGTCTGCCTTCCGAAGAGGCATAATTCTTCGCGCTCCTGGCTTGGACTCCAAAGTTCGAAGTCATCCTCGTTGGGATTATCAGCATCCAACGTACCTAAGGCGAGCATCCAATATGTGTCAGGTAGTGCCGACTCGAAGCCGATGATAACGCGACTCACATTGCCTGTTGGCGATGTTGGATAAATCGATGTGAATCGCAACCAACGAATCACTTGAGGCAGGATATCCGAACAAAATGAATTTCCGGCTCGTATCCTTCGGGACAGTCACAATCTCCCGAACGCGGATCTTCTGGTCGCCTCCGGAGGCAAATACATATTCTCGCCAATTCATTCCTTCATCCAAAGAGAACAGGATACGATCTGTCGGTCCCTCGTCGTTCGTCATAACCAGGACTGACCCTGAGTCCCCGAATTCGAAGAGATGCGCGTCCTTATGCACCTCCTCCCACGTGAAACCTCCGTCACGAGAGAAGAATGTGTCCGATTCCGTATAGGGTTTGAGTTCGGTGCCCACATTCCCGACAACCATCATCAGGCCGACGGCGGATGGGCTACTGTAAGTGGCTCGAGCATCAAACCGTTCGGTATATCCATGTATGTGTAAGGCACATTGCTAGTGGGGATGCACTGTTAGCGAAGCCAGTCAACACTCGGAATGCAGTGTTCACTTACGGCACCAGTGCACTCAAATGGTTGGCCCACTGAATCCTGTACTGGCGGGGTGAGTGGCTTCCATGTCCCACCTATAAGATCGACGGTCAGTGGGGTGCTCTGATGCGCACCCGAGATAGCACACACTTACCATCATTATGCGTAATCCGCGTCTGCAGCTTCTTCTTGCCAGTCACAGCTGCCTCATCGACATTTGCCACTACATTCATGACTGCGATCCCATCCAGTCCAATGACTTTCTCGAAATCCACGTAGCCTCGGTCGTTCCTATTGACGTGTTCCAGTGACAGGCCATAGTACGTCCCGTTCGAGTTTGATTTCAGGACGTTGCCCCACTCTGCACCTCGGACTTGAGACATGGTGACGTGGAGAAACACCGAGTCGGTGCTAGATTCCAGGATGGTGTACGCCTTGCAGAAAAGAGAGAGGACTTGTCAACTCATCGGTTGGTGAGCGAAAAGCCTGTGATTCCACATACATGATTGTCTAATCGCATATTAGGCGGGAACAGGCCCTGGGAGAAGGTCTTGCCGTCCAGCGACACTTGGAGGTCTAGAGCAGATGCGTCATCTGCGATCTAAGACATTAGAAGTTTAGTTTCCACTGTTGGCGTTCGCTGGTATAGCGCACGTACCTCTGCGACAAGCAAGTACTCTGAGAATCGCGCAAAGCCCACTACGCTCTCGAACAACTTCTCCTTCTTGTTATAGAAATCCCTACCCGAGATCAACTCCAGGTGATTGGCATTGTTGAACTTCATTTGATCTCCCTTCTTCTCCCGATAACTCTCGCAAAGGATCTGCCGTTCGTCGATCTTGATGTCCTTGTCCCTCGCCCAGATACACTGCCTGACATACGTCTCGAACTTGTACCAATGCCTACCGTGATCCTTCGAGTAGTACGCCTCGCTCTGACAATTAGGACCACCATTTCCAGCACATCCACTCGCACCAACCCAGATGAGCCAGTCGGTCTGGCTTGGGTGGTAGTTGAGTACGGAGACTCCGAAAGGGTTCGGCTCTGTCGGTGCAGTGAGTTGATTCCACTGTTGGCCTGCGTCGGTCGTCATGTAGATCTTCCGGGTGTTGGTGATGAGATAGGCACGATCATCCCAGTACAGATTTAAATAGACTGCCAAGAAGTAATCCTCGGGGTGAATCTGGGACCAAGTGTATCCTTCGTTGCTACTCTGCCAGATTTGGCCGCCTGAAACCTGTACCAGGATCGTGTGCGAGTTACGGAAGTACATGTACTGCTGCAGCTGGCCAGGGAATTTGAACTAGAGAAGCATAGACTAGAGTTAGAATGAGTGAGATGATGCATTGTTTGACGAAACTCGCCGTTTGATGTGTCGCCTTTCCCTCTGGGGGTTGAGCTACACAGTGGTGGTGTCAGCTTTGCACGACGCAACACTAGAAAATGTGACCATGCTTAGACCCCACCTTTAGAACAATCCTTCTCGACCTTTGCGTCCTTCGCACCGCTACTGGGCGCAATACAGGTGTTCCCAGGGATCCTCCTGTAACCTGAAGAGCCCAGGTATGTTCCCTTCCGATTCTGCGGGCAGACGTCCGCAGGAATTGGCTCGGGTCCAACCGATACACACTTGTCGCCTTCTCGGACATAGTTGTAATCACTGAAAATCCATGCATCCCAAGCCAATCAAAAATCGTAAGGCATCGACTCTCGAGATCGAATGCACACGTCGACGAAAGAACTCACCACTCGTAATCTTCATCCGAGCAAGGGCAGTTGTCCTCGTGCTCCACGGGGTCCTGGAACTTATGTCCGACGTAGCAGTCTGCGTCTGCCTTCCTCCGCGTGTACCATTGCCTGTGGCCCATGAGACACTCCTTCCCGTCTGCAGTCCTGGCATACCACTTCTCAAAGTCGTTCTCGGTGCACTGCCGCTTGTTCATAGGCAGGAAGTCGAGGAAGACCATGGCGTGCTTGCCTTCCTCCGTGGTGGAAGCACGATTGAGCGTACCCATGAGCAGGAACTTTTGCGAAGTCGAGTCCGGGATCGTCGTCAACGCCTTGGCCCGAAGAGTAACCCCCAGGTTCAGCTGCTCCCTGATAAATCGAGTGATATCAATATTGATAGGAAAGCCATTTGGGTAGAGGAGGATGCGACTGACCATGTCTTTCCGTCGTCCCAACTATACCGGACGCGGTCAGTGAATTCCTCGTCATCTACGATGACCATCACGCTCCCCTGATCCCCAAACTCGTACATATGTGCGTTCTTGTGCACCATCTTCCACGTCAGCCCTGCATCAGTACTTAGGAAAGTGTCACAATCCTCATATCGGATCAGATGATCTCCGACGTGCCCAACACCCATCACAAACCCGGGTGCTGGCGATGAGAATATTCTTCCGAAGTTGTGCGGGGAGGTGACAGAGTACAGATGAAGCGAGCAAGAGTTTGGACCTTCCGGACACGGGAACGCCTTGCCGTCCAGGTCTGTCGCGGGTGGTTTGATAGGAGACCAGGTGCGCCCATCATCATACGTGATGAGGGTATGTAACTTCTTCGGCACCAATCTCGTCTCGACTTCCTCAGCATTTGATATGATATTCGCGATCCCAACGCCTTCCACACCCACAAGCTCCTCAAAGTCGACGTAGCCCATAAAGTTTCGGTTGGTATCCTTTAGTGACTGGGTGAAGAACGTTCCGTTGGAGTTACTGACGAAGAGCGTGCCAACCGAGGCCGCAGAATGGAGTTGCACGTCGACGGCCAGTGAGTGCGTGGTTGACTCGACGATCGTGTATGCGTTTTCGTGTAGCGCCGATGACGAAGCGTGCGGGAACTTTGCCTTGGACCAAGTCTGGCCGTTCATCGATACGTACAGCATCATCTCACCACTTGGGCTGTTCATATCCTGTAACGCTGCGACCATGAATTTGGACACAATCCCGATCGCCACAACACCACGTCCAATCTTGGCAGACCCAAAAGAGACGATTTCCTTCTGCTCCTGGAAGTAATCTTCGCTAGAGAAGAGGCGGGATGAGCTGAGGGTGTGAGCGCCGTCTGCCGTTTTGACATCGAAAGCGACGCAGAGGATGAGGTTCGACGACGGCTCTTTCATGGCCTTGGTGTTTCGTGCGAACAGGCATTTCGAGGTTTGGCTGAGAAGTAGTTTTGGTGTGTCCCCGAACGCGTCCTCGGTGTAGTAGGTCTAAAGGTAGGAGAAAATCAGTGATCCTCAGGGTCTCGTGATTGACGCGGGGACCACGTACCTCGTCGTGACAGCTCCCGTACCAACCTTCGCATTTGGTACCTTGATACAGGATATGACCGTACTTGTCCTTGTCGGCGTGGAACGACAAGGGCGAGGACACAAGTGCTGGCTGTAGCGGCATTTCGAATGCCTGCCAGGTCTCGCCTCTGTTGGTGGTTCGGTAGTGGGTTTTGCCTTTGGTGAGTACAAAAGCCTGTAACAGGCGCATTGAGTAACATGTGGTATTAGTTTATACGCACGACACTCACATATCTGTTGTCGTGGGGGTGTGGCACAAATCCGAGCGTCTTTCCGCGCAGCATCTCAATCTCCTTCCAATCCTTGCCTTCGTTGTCCGAACGATACAAGGTCATTGCGACGGGGTCATGGATGAGAACAATCTGAAGAGACGAGAGGGGCTTGAGCTTTACGCCCTCATCCTAGCACGAGAGAAGAATAGACGCGTACACTGGTATCATCGAAATAGAATATACGTTGAGCCTGATTTTTGAATGGAGTAACCTTTACAACTGGGTTTTGCGCTGGCACTCCGAGTGCATAGAGTAGCAAAGTCCAAAGAAACAAGTGCAGGTAGCGGGACGCCATGGCGTCGTGGTGGTGGGTGAAGAGAAGATGGTGGATGCGCAGCGGCTGACGCCTCAGTCCAAATTACAATCTCCACCTAACACTTCGCACGTCACCAGCGCTTAAGTTCTGACACGACTGAGTACTACCACATTGAGCATAGAAAATTAAAGCCGCTCTGGTTGCTAGGCTGCTTTCCACCTGAAGTAGCTGCTCAAGGTAATATTGGAAGCGCAGAATGTGCATAGCTCGTCCTTGGTCATACTGAACTGTTCACTCTTGACAGCTATCTCGGTACACTCTTGACAGACATCTTGGTACACTCTTGACAGACATTTCTACTAGTCCCAGCCTGCTATCCTTTCATCGTTACGATCAACCACGCCTCTTTAGCTCACCGCCTACAGATGGAACCTTCGTAACACGCTCAAACGCGGCGCCTTCCGCGCATAGAGCGGATCGAAGTTCGCTCTGATATACCTGCAGCCCCCGTCCTCAAAATTGGCTAGGTCGAACCCAACACTGTGTCTGAAAATATCAAGGGCGGTGTGAGGGTTGACTCGAATACGGCCAAAAGGGTCAGCTCACCGGAACTCATCTTCCCTTCCAGTAGACCACGGACCACAGCTCTCAGACGTGGGAACAGTACTTCCAGCGTCTGAAAGGTGTCCGTACCGTTCAGGACCATCTTCACGACCCAGAGGCCACCGTTAAGGAATGCTATGATGACTTCGCTCTTCTTGTCATCCAGAGACCCATCTTCCAACGTAACACTCAGTCACGAAATGGGCGATGTGAAGGCCAAAGGCCGCTCGGTGGATTTCAGTGGCCCGCACGTTTATGGCCTCCGAGTCCTGGTACCGCCCCGACATAAGGACGACCACTCCAAAGCCAGCTTTGGCGCTAAAAGTGGGCTTGGTAGATCAAAAGATGTCCACCCTCATGATCAAAAGGAAGAGGAAAGAGAGGTGTCAGCTTGTACGCTCGAGGTCCCAAACACTCACCATGCGTCTCTTACTCTTCCCGTACCACCTCCTCGGCCTCTCATGCGTGTCGACTATTTTACGAGTCTCCTACGGGGCGCCCATCTCGGTGACATCATAGCTAAACGGATGTAGAGGTCGTAGCCACTCCCTCATCGAGTACGGCGATAACAAGCCATCGGAGCGAGATGGGACGAAGAATGTCTTCATAACGGTCTCCAGACCACTCAAAGGGCTATATTGACCTCCTATATGGTTCATCGCATTGGTAGCATCCAGGTCGTATGTGCACAAACACGCCAAATCAGCTTTCAGGTTGATTGTTCGCAAAGAACGGGTCTGTCCCCTCCTACCGCCATCTCCAGCGTAGTCGAAGGTACGACGATCTGATTCGCGTTATGACTCGTCACGTTGAAGGAACTGCTCAAGTTCAACGGCTCGAATACGTCTCTGGTGCATCAGGTCTGCGTAAGTCGAGGTGGCATCGGCGGCCGCTGTGAAAGTCCATCCCAGAAGTGCAGACTCCGTGTTGCTATCAATCGGGCAAGAGCATTGAGGCACCACGGGAGAAATAGTGGTTATCCTCCTCAAAACCGATTCCGGAGTGTTCACTTCCACGGCAATATTTGCTGAATAGACGTTCTGAGACCAGGAATAGGCCATGCACATGATAGTATAGGGAAGGACTCGTACCCAGGTCCACTTTAGGCCACGAGTCGACGGGGCGCGGAGGGAAGTCGCTGCCCTATTCCCGACATGACTTGCGAGCTGTCGTAACGTGATCGGCGGTGACCTCTGAGACGTTGATGATGTAAGTAGATGATCACGCCAGCCTTCGTTGTCTCATGTGAAGTTAGTTGAAAATCGATCTACTGGATCATCCCTATGTGTTGTAAAAGCAAGTGCAATTAGGCTCCATTCGAAAGTGAGAAGGAAAAAAAAAAAGAGCGCTTGAGATGTACACTATACTTACCAATCAAGGATATCCTTTTGCTTCAAAACCATCAACTCGAGGGTACAGAACATTTTGGAAACCGATCCCATCCTATACAGGCTGTCTGTATCTGCGGCCTTCGTGACACCATGCGCATCAGTCTCGTTGGCTCACAATGACCCATAGGATTGTTCGAAGATCAGCCCATCAGGAGCGACAACGCCGACTGTGAGACTGTCAATGTCGTGTGACGTCATGAGGGATTGGAGGTATGATCGAAGGCGTCTCAAGGCGATGCGGAATGGAAGCAAGGGCAGCTCTCAGTGTGATGAGGGGATTGTTGTCGGGTGTGGGCGATGGTAAACGCTTGGACGGCGATGCTGCTGGTGAGATTGTTGTCCTACAGCGGCCCAAAGAACCTCGACGCTGGCATCGGTTGGGTGAGCGATATGAATCCTGGGATACCCGTCCCACCATATGGGACCCGCCACGACGCAGAGAAGGATGTCTAGGATGAGGCAGACCCTCATAGCGGTAGGCAGCTATGTCAGCCGTCGTGGGTTCCGTGGCGTTGGCTCACACAGAGAAGGCAAGTCGGGTATGATCCCCAGCCCCTTCTCGTTGCGAGACACGGTTTTCTGCATGGTTCTGGAAAATGACATTGTCAACTATTGAATGAAAGCGGCGAGAACAAAACGCATACCGCCGCTCTGTACTGTTGTTGGTTTATGAGTCTTAGACCCAGTATCTCAGCTTTCACAGCCTACAGTTGCCTTCGCATCCGCGAAGCCATTTGAAGCACAATGCGTGTCCCAGAGGCCCGCCCTGCCGTGTTCTTAAAGAGGCTGAAAGAAGTTGATGTTGGTTTGAGATAAGGTCAAGTCGCCCACGCATCTGATGACACACATACCCAGCATTTGCCGAATTTTGAATCCTCTCAAGATGAATAGCAAACCATAAGGGAGACTTCCGGATTGGAGCCGATTTATAACAAGAGTCTAGTAATACGACTTTTTGGTGACGCCCAAACATACTGACAAACAGAAGGGGCGAAACCGATTAAAATGGCCGAAACGACGAGAGGGGTTCGTCATCACCTAGCAGGTGATGCTGGAGCAATACACGAATTTTCTTTATTGAAGCATACATTTCTGATTCAAGTATAAGCCTTCTGTTCTCGTCACTGTTGCGACCACCCACGTCTCCTCAGCTCGCCGCCCACGGAAGGAACCTTCATAACCCGCTCGGGCGCAGCGCCTTCGAACAGAACTAAATCAACCGGTGCATCCCGTGCATAGAATGGATCGAGGCTCGCTACGATAGGAAAGCAATTCCCGTCCACGCCGCCTCGACCGAAGCCGACGCTATGTCCAAAACCCCAATTGGTGGAGATATGAGAATTGTCTTGAGCTCAAAGAAAAGAAAAGGCTCACCGGAATTCATCCTCTTTTCCGGTTGACCATAATCCAAAGCCTTGAGACACGGGAACTGGTCCCGCTAACATCTTGATGATGTCCGTACCGTTCAGCACCATCTTTACAACCCAAAGGCCGCCATGCAAGAACGTTGTGACCGCCTCGCTCTTCTTGTCTTCAGAGACCCACTGTCCAGCATAAAGCTCAGTCATGACATGAGCGATATGATGGTCGAAAGCCGCTTGGTAGATCTCAACCATCCGCAAACCTATGGCCTCGGAGTCCTGGTACTGCCCCGACATGAGAACGACCACCCCGAAGCCAGCCTCGGGGCTGAAATTGAACTTGGATTGGTACACCAACAGATTTCCCCCTTCACGAAACGAGATGTGTCAGTTCATACATGCAAGGTCTCAAGTGCCCTTACCTTTCCCATACCACCTTCTCGGCCTCCCATACGAATCGATTATCTTACGGATCTCCCAAGGGGCACCAATTTCGGTCAGATCATCGCTGAACGGATGGAGAGGTCGAAGCCACTCTCTCATGGAGTACGGCGATAACAAGCTATCGGAGCGAGATGGGACAAGGAACGTCTTCATGACGGTCTCCAGATCCCTCAAGGAGCTATATTGGCCTCCTGCAGAGTTCATCGCGTCGGTGCCATCCATGTCCTTTGTGCGCGAACGTGTCATATTAGCTTCCAGGTCGATCCCTCGTAAATGATAGATCTATCCTTACCGCCATCTCTGGTGCAGTCGAAGGCACGACGATTCGATGAGCGTTATGATTCGTCACGTTGAAGGAGCTGCTCAAGTTCAGCGGCTCGAATACATCTCGGTGTACCAAGTCCGCGTAGGTCGAGGTGGTATTGGCGGCCGCTGTCAAAGTCCATCCGAGAAGGGCGAACCCCGTGTTGCTGTAGACTGGCAAAGAGTATTGAGGCACCACGAGAGGGAGGTTGGATATGCTTTTCAATATGGCTTCTTTTGTCCTGATTTCCACGCTGATATTCACTGAGTAGATGTCACGAGATCAGCACGCCACGCATTCGATCTGAATGAAGGGAAATCAATATACAGTACCTGGGTCTATCTTGGGCCATGATTTGATCAGGATCGGAGGTAGGTCCCTCCCTACTCCCGACATATGGCTTGCGAGTTGTCTTAATGTGATCGGCGGGGGACTCTGGGGCGAGGCAGAAAATGCGTCGCCATTGGTATACAGATGATCACGCCAGTCTCCGTTATTGTACGTGAAGTTGGTTAAGAATCGGTCCACTGGGTCGTCCCTATAATTCAAGAAGGCGAATGTAATCAACATTCATTCAAAAGGGGAGAGCTGATGATGTATACTCACCAACCGAGGACACCTTTTTGCTTCAACACCATCAATTCGAGTGCACAAAACATTTTGGAGATCGATGCGATCCTGTAAAGACTGTCTGTATCCGGTGCTGTCCTCGCACCATGCTCTTCAGTCTCATTGGCTCGCAGATATCCATAAGATCGTTCAAAGATCAGTCCATTGGGAGCGACAACGCCGACCGTGAGGCTGTCAATGTGCTGCAACGTCATGACGGATTTGAGGTATAAGTGAAGACGTCTCGAGGCGAGGCGGAATGGAAGGGAAGTCGCCTCCTGTGATGATACGGGGATCGCTGTGGGGAGTGAGGGATGGCAGGCGCTGGGGCTGCGCCGCTGAGATTGACTTCCTCCAAACCAACCACCGTTGGCCTGGCCATGAACATCAACCTCATTCGGTTGGGTGACCTGCATCCTAAGATATCCGTTCCACCATAAGGCGCCTCCAGTGACGGCTGCGATTTGAAGGAAGACGCCGATGACGAAGCAGATTCTCGTCACAGTGGGCAACCATCCCATCCTCCTCACATTTTGCGACATTCTTTCTTGGAGAGGAGGTATGTCTGACGAAATCCCTTTTACTTTCTCTCTGTGAGACTCAGTTCCCTGCATGACTCTGGTGAGAGTCGCTGTGGGGGTGGTTGGGGAGAGGGGGCGGTGAGGACAAGCCATACACTTTTTTTGTCTTATGACCTCAATGTAATCAACGCAGTATGAAGTCGACTGCGAAAAGCACGCCGCGTGTTTTCAGCGGCAGGTCCTGTCGTGTTCTTGAAGAAGATGAAGCTGGGAAGAAGAAGACGACAGGGTCCGGCCGCCGTGCAGTATCTATGAGTCACGAACATTACATCCACACGTAAAGCTCAAGATTAGGGGGTGGCACATAGTAGTATATGGAGTGTTCATGATGCAGATCAGCAACAAAAGTCTAGCAATACAGGTTTAGAGGCATTCTAAGGAGAGAGAGGACATGATGTGCTGCGCGAAGCAGGAGATGGAGTGAGCAGGAAATGCATAGAGCCAAGAAAAGGCTATTTCAGGAAAGACGAACACTCTACAACACTTCAAGCGCGTTCCTCTTTCACAGCCCCCCGATCAGCCCACCACTTCCTCTCCCGTTTAAGCGCATAATGTACCCAAATGTGAGTGATACTGTACCATATCACACCCCATATGTACACTAGCCCCAAAGTGAAGGCAAAGGCAAAGTCGACGTCGGTGGTGAACACGACCGCGGCGCTGATCCCGACGTACACTGTACACCCAATCACCCAGAAGACGGTGAGTTGGTACATGAGGCATCGGAATGGTGGGGATGCGTTGTACCTGCGGAAACCGGAGCGAGGTTCAGGTAAGACGGTTGCCTATGGCATCTCTAGCAATAAAGGTCTCATACCTGTCGTTCCACTCACGGCGGAATGGCCTCCCTTTACTGCAATCGACGGCACAGATGTCTTCTACCATATAGAAGATCGCTGGCTTCATGATCGTTCCTGGCCGGTCCGAAGAAATCCAAACAGGGGTTTTGGGCCTGAACAAGGTGGGTATCATGCAAAGCCCTAACGAGCCGATCAAGATGGCCGTGAACATTAAGAAGAACTTGCTGGATATATTTTAAACCAAAGTGAGCCTGTCGTTTTGGCGAGATGATTTCGCTACTTTTTGACTCACGTGAGTGGTGGATTCATAGCAGGGGCCACAGCCAGCGGAACGGATGCAAGTATCATGGCCAAAGTGTACGAGTGCATGAAGCTGTCCAGGTGCCACTTGACGTCATCGTTGAGTGGGCCGTAGCGTTCGCGGTACCGCCACAGCTTGTAAAGCCGTCGCGGAAACTCGAACATGGCTGATACACCAAGCGAGCCTGAGCCGGCGCCAATCGCGTTCTGTAAACTTATATTCGTAACTGTTCGATACAGGCAGAGCAGGAGGCCATCCGGTCTGGTTAGCATAGATAGCATTGCTGCGCAACGGGTGGTGACGGGTATACGCACAGCTTCGTATTGGATAGTAAATAATGCACGGCAACGCGAGGTTACAGAACATTATGACAAACCAGTAGATTAGGATGTTCCATCGCTTTTCGCGCCATATGTTGAAGTGTATCGGGGGCGGTTTCGTGGCGTGCGTCGTTCCGGCGGTACACGTCGAATCCCGTACAGATGAATCGCACACCGTCGTCATTCCGGACGACCTAGTCATATTCTTTTTCTCCGCGTCTGAGGAGTCGCCTGACGATGGCATTCCTCTCACGCTAGGCTCCATTTGATAGGGATTAGGTGTAGCGAAGGTTATGGCGTCCAGATTATCGGCGAGAAGAGGTCAATAGGACGACAGCGATGAAGGGGGGAGGAGGAGTAGAACGGGAGATTTCATGCAATAAGATTGCCTGTCAAGGGTAGGAGCGGCGGCTATTGTTGTAGAGTGGAAATATGGTGGGTTACGACGTCTTCCTCTGTGGAGTGGTGGCGTGGGGAACACTGCGGTCACACCATCACACCTCCGAAGTGACGACAGCGTTGGGGTAATTTCTTTCCCCGATGGACAGCCCACGTCGTCCAAGGACAGCGGTCTTGGCTATCCCTCATCTCGAGTGCAATATATTAAATATTTGATTGCGGTTAGAAGAGCTGGTGTTGATAGATCTTGGATGCATCGCACAATGAACTCGCATGGGATGAATTTCCATGAAACCCATGAACCTAGAATTGAGCATCACTTAGGGCGAGCTTATGTTTAGTCACTCAAACTCCTTTTATGTGCGGCAACGAGCAAGAAAAGCAAAGGAAAAAGAAAAAGAACAGTATAACATTGTGAACAGAATATTCAAAGACGACAATAAATAGAACATTATAACACGCGCAGGTGTGCATTATCGATACACAGCCTAGCAGCTACGCGCTGAGACGCTAACTCCTTAAGTTTTAAAAGTTGTGGCAACAAATTAAAAACCCATTCGGTCCAGGCGCTTGTTATCGCCCAAGGGGTCTTCTCCTTGTTCAGCTTGGTCCTCAACGCGTCTGGTGTCACCTCTTCCATCACCTCTACTGGTCCCGACGGAATTCGCCCCTCGTCGACTTCGTTCAGCCTCCACTCTGTGCACTTATCATATGCCTTATGAAATGACCACATCACGCCGAGTAGACCGCGCTCCATAACCTTATTCCGTGACAGTGTTGGGATACTCTCGAGAGTGAAGCCATCTGCCAAACTCTTTGCCCTAGCAATCGCCGCGAGGGAGCTCAAGGGATCGAACCACGCCAGAAACGGGTGGTTCTTCTCAGCGTAATTCCTCTTGGCACAGCAAGAGAGCCAAGTGGCACACCAGATAATCGACTCGGCATCGAATCGGAGGGGATGGCTGCAGCCCGGGTATCGAAGTAGGTCAACTGCCATGTATGGTAGGGTTCCCGTCCAATGTTTTGAAGCGGCGAGTTCACCCTCGTCTCGCAGAACATGCGCAGCCAGGTCGAAATCCATGATCTTCGGATAAAGGGAGGGCCCCTTCCGTACCCAGCCTAGGTTTCCAGGACTGATATCGCGATGACGGATGTTTGCATAGTCAAGGAACTCGATGGCTACAAAAACACATTGTCGAGTTAGTTATGCGAGCATCGAAAAGGAAAATCATTGGTACGAACTGAGGAGGTAGCACCAAATTGCGAACATCAGCTCGATACCAGAAAGGTCAGCGATGGGAGACAACTTCTCCATGGTTTGGATGCGCAGTTCACGATTTTCCCACTTGGCGCCAGTCGAAGCACTCAACTGGAGCTGCGACCTGAACCCGGAAGACAGCTGTTGGAGCACCCGGTGCCCGAACACCTGGATGATTAGTTC
>WSTV01000670.1:0-15273 GCA_019632285.1 Tulasnella sp. 332
GCCTATATGGCCGATGGCGAGCATGTGCCTATGGTCTATCCTAATAGGCCAAACGGGGGGTTTAGTGGGTCCTCAAGAACCCCACACTGTTCCAGACTTAAAAACTCTGGTTCGCTCGGCTGGTGAGTTCCCCACCGTTCTCACACAAAAAAAAAAAAAAAAAAAAAGAACATTGCCGCGCAGATACCTTCCCTCTGTGGGAATGTCTATTGTTCGAATGCTATGCTGGGCAAAACCTGGGCAAAACTGGGCGCTAAGGCAAACTACCTGACAGAAACAAGGCGATCATGCCTACAAATTTATTGTGGCATGTGAACAATATATCATAATGTTGGCACAGCAATTCTCAAGCGACGTGGACCTGATTAATTGGTCACTCAGTTATCTAACCGAGGAAGCTCAGAAATGGGCTCTGATCATAATCAAGGACCTCTCCTTCGCTGCACCAACCATCGATACCTGGGGGAAGTACAGGCAAACGTTCAAACATGCCTTTGGCGATCCGGATAGGGTAGCAAAGGCCGAGACTGCCCTTCGAAACTTACGCCAAACTGGCTCAGCTGCCACCTACACTGTGGAGTTCTGCAAGTACGCTCACCATGTAACCTGGAACAACCAGGCCCTCATCTCCCAGTTCAAATTGGGATTGAAAGCAGAAATCAAACTCGCAAAGGCCACCACAACTTGGGCCAATA
The DNA here is from genome assembly GCA_019632285.1 of Tulasnella sp. 332. Taxonomy (NCBI): domain Eukaryota; kingdom Fungi; phylum Basidiomycota; class Agaricomycetes; order Cantharellales; family Tulasnellaceae; genus Tulasnella; species Tulasnella sp. 332. The sequence goes on from WSTV01000670.1 coordinate 696, forward strand.
CCCTCATCGATGTGCAAGAAGAAGCAATCACCATCGATAATTGGCTCTTCGAGGCACACGCAGAAGAGCGTCAACAATACCCACATCCCCTGGCTCCAACTCCGCCACGCCCCCATCAACCCCTGCAACAACCCACACAGCGTCGCACTGCCAACCCCTATCTGCAGCAGGTGATGAGGGACAGAATGCAACCTCGCCAGCAACAACAACAACAACAGCAGCAGCAACCTCAGAACCAAGGACATCCAGGTGCCCCCCGCAATCCCAATGCAATGGAGGTTGATTAGGGTGGACGCCAACGCCTGACTGAGGCAGAGAAGCAGAGAAGAAGGCAAGCAGGTGCATGTCTGTGTTGTGGCCAGATGGGCCACTTCGCGAGAGATTGCAGGGCCGCGCCCCTGGCAGTAAATGCCAGGTTGGATTGATGAGCAGAACCCAGACAGGAGGATGACAGAGAAGCAAGGGTGGATGCAAGGGCTGCCGAGTTGAGAGCAGCGGATGAAGGGGCCGGAAGGGCCTTCGCAGCAGTAGACGCCCAAGAGAATGGGCAGGATAATGGCGCTGAGTGCCAGGGAAACGGCTGGGACTGAGGTGTGACATCCTGTCACTATCAGTCCCAATATGCTCAATGAACTTCTTTTCACCTTTATGTTCTATGCCTGAGCCCTCCTTCTATGATGTACCTACTCCCACCACTACTGTTATCACAGCTAACGCCCTTGTCGATAACCAATACCATAACGTTGACATCAAAAAGGACTGTCACGACTTCGTCTTGCCTAAGTCCTATTCGAACACGGGCTCCTCCTCTATGATCACATTCTACTCTCCCAGGAAGCGGACTCTGGAATTACCTCGGACTATTCTCGGCTTTACTTCAGACTAACTTCTAATCATGTGTCTCTCTTAGTCAGCATACTTCTCTTCTATTCCCTCACCGTCCCTACTCTTCTCTTGGCTAGGAGGTCACCTGTCACTGCCCCGCACTTCTATCCTCGTGTTCTCCCACACCGCCGCGCAGTGTACTCGTGTCATGTTTGTAATCCTCCACTCATGTATCTCTATTTATACCGGTAGGCGTAGAGGACTTATTCCTCACGCAACGTCTTGAACTCCCTCTCCTGTACTCCTCTCTTCACTCCTCCATTGTACTCTCTGTCGTTGAGCTCCTAGTGCTCCTCGACTTCTCTATACATCTATTCCCTGTCCTCATTGAGCTCCGAGTGCTCGACGTCGTCCAGCGGTTCTCTCAGCCTCCCATTCGTGACATTACGTTGCGTCTATCACCGCTCTACGACATCACATGCCAGTTCTCCGCTACAATTTACGAAACAAAGAAACACCCAATCTCTACACCCCAAACATCAGCGGCCTGGCACAGGACAGCAACAGAATCGTCACTTTCACCATCGACAACAAGGACCTCGAAAGGGTCAAACGAGTTCTCCCAGGAAGTTGGACACTTCGAGAGTATCACCCTCACCCCATCGTCTGTATTCCTTATTACCCTAAGCAACAGCAATTAGCTCGCATCATCCACATAGACCCGACAATCTGCCCCGCCTACCTGCAAGTCGAACTAGGAGTCCAAACGAAACTCCACATCACCCACACTACCTTCGAGAACCTCACCCGGTGGGACTAAGCCCAGCACGCCTCCCCGAATCCCAAACACCAACCGCTACCGAGAACACCTCCAACACGACTCGGATAGCGACACCCCTCTTGTAATCCAATCTCCCAGTCCCTACATTCCACCCACATCATTCCTAGCATTGTCCATACCAACTATCGCACTACCACCAGCCATGGCGACTCAAACCCCCACATACAATCAACTCCTCGCCACCATTGCCGCACTAGCCACCCAAGTGGCCAGCCTAACGACCAACGTCAACAATCTCACAAATCTACCCCAACAGCAGGCCGCGGCACCAGCCGTCACCACCCACACCCAATACGTATTCGTCGGCCAACCTGCAACGCCAGGACCCTCGATCACTAGTCGCCAAGTCGCACAGCTACCTCCAAAGGGACCCAAAGTTGCCGTCCCGGAGAAGTACGATGGACGAAAACGGGGTGACAAAGCCTACGAATTCCTGGCCTCGTGCGAACAATACATTGTAATGTCTGCTCAGCAATTCAGCAGCAACCTCGACCTGATCAACTGGTCGGTTGGGTACCTCACCGACGAGGCCCAAAAATGGTCCCTGATCGTCATCAAAGACCTTTCCTCCGCAACCCCGACAATCGACACTTGGGGGAAATTCAAGCAGACGTTCGAACACGCGTTCGGAGATCCGGATCGAGAGGCCAAAGCCGAGGCCACTCTTTGGAATCTAAGACAGACCAGTTCGGCATCCACCTACACCGCCGAGTTCAGCAAGTACGCCCACCACATAACTTGGAACGACCAGGCGTTGATGTCGCAATACAAGCTGGGGTTAAAAGCAGAAATCAAGCTCGCCAAGGCCGCGACAGGATGGGCCAACAACCTCCTGGATCTTCAGGAGGAGGCGATAACAATAGACAACCGACTGTTCGAGGCACACGCAGAAGAACGGTGTCAGCACCCACGCCCTGCAGCCCCAGCACAACAACCGCAACAACGCCTCCAACAGCCCCAACAGCCACTTCCCCCGAGAAACACAAACCCATACCTCCAGCAGGTCCTTAGAAAAAGGGCCCAGAACCCTCGTCCACCACAACAACAACAACAACAACAGCATCGACAGCAGCCACGTCCAGGCGCCCCCCGAGATCCCAATGCAATGGATATTGACCAGGGAGGACGCCGACGTCTAACGGATGCGGAAAAACAGAGACGACGACAAGCTGGAGCCTGTCTGAGGTGCGGACAGATGGGACACTTTGCCAGAGATTGTAGGGCTGCGCCCCTCACAGTGAATGCAGGGTTGGATCGACGAGCAGCGCCAAGGGAAGACAATCGAGAAGCAAGGGTAGAGGCCTGAGCGGAAGAAATGAGGGCCGCAGACGCAGCAGCAGGAAGGGCTTTTGAAGCCACGGATGCCCAGGAGAACGGGCAGGAAGGAGGCGCCGAGCGCCAGGGAAACGGGTGGGACTGAGGTGCGACATCGCGTCACCGTCAGTCCCTTTATGCTCATCGAATTTCTTTGCTCCCCTATGTCGTATGCCTGAGCTTCTTTATGATGTATCCCCTCCCCACACCACTGTTATCACGGCTAACGCCCTCGTCAATAACCAACACCAACACCATGACATCAGAAAAGACCCAGAAGCTCCGCTCAAACTAGAAGCACAACTGAAATTCGGAAAAATCGCGATCCCCATCTTGGCCCTATATGACCCCGGCGCGTCATCCACATTCATTAATCAATCATTAGTAAAGGAACACCTAATTCCCACCTTCGACATTCCCCCGAGACCCGCCTATGCAATCAATGGCGAACCAATCCAGACTGGAGGAATCGATCAAGCAGTCAAATGCGAACTCGTCATCGAAAACCACAGTAACCCGCAGAAATTTCATATGGCAGATATCGGACGATATGACGTAGTAATCGGTCTCACCTGGATTCGACAACACCAGCCGGAGATAGAATGGTCAACGGAGAAGGCAGACCGAATGATCTTCAAATCTAGACACTGCTCGCAACACTGCCTCCCGACCCACATCGATGCATACGGCATGGACTCAAGGGCTCCACGGAAGCTGAAGAAGAACGAGGAATTACGAAGGAATCTTGAAACTCTAGTGAGTGAACCCCAAGGAGGGAACTCAAACATTGCCTTTATCACCGAGAACGCTTGGAAGAAACAAGCAGAAGACGCAATTGACTTTGGTGTGTTCTGGCCACACAAACTCAACCCCCTCGAGATTGCAGCAGGACAGTCCCACGCGGCAAGGATCGCGGAGATGGATGAGAAGTCCAAACCAAAAAAGGAACCTATCGAAGTGGTTCCCCTGCAGTTCCATTAGTACCTGGAGATATTCGACAAGAAAGAATCACAAGTTCTACCACCCAGTTGTGAATATGACCTATGAATCGATCTCATCCCAGGGAAGACACCGCCATTTAAGAAGATCTATGCGATGTCCCCAACCGAGTTAGATGCACTACGCGAATACCTTGACGAGAACATCAAAAAAGGACATATATGACCATTGAGATCCCCTGCCGGAGCCCCCGTCATGTACATGAAGAAGAAAGACGGGAGTCTGCGTCTCTGCGTAGATTATCGAGACCTCAACGCAATGACGATCAAGAACCGATACCCCTTGCCTCTCCCAAATGAGATCATGGACCGAGTGCAAGGCGCGAAGATCTTCAGCAAAATAGATCTACGGTCTGGATATAGTAATGTCAGAATCGCCGAAGGAGACGAGTGGAAAACCGTGTTCAGAACACGGTATGGCCACTACGAATACACCGTCATGCCCTTCAGGCTCACAAACGCCCCCACAAACTTTCAACTCTTTATGAACGACATCTTTCGGGATATGCTGGACCACCAAGTGGTCATATACCTGGATGACATTCTCATCTTCGCGAAAGATCAAGAAGAGCATGATCGAATTGTCCTAGAAGTACTCAAAAGGTTGAAGAAGAATAACGTCTGGGTAAACCACTCCAAGAGCGAGTTCAACCTCACGGAGATAGAGTACCTAGGGTTCATCATCAATGGGGCAACAATGCGGATGGACAAAGCGAAGATCGCCGCCATAGAAGAATGGCCAATCCCGAGATCAGTTCATGACATCCAAGTCTTCCTCGGGTTCGCTAATTTCTATCAAAGGTTTATACAGGGATACTCAAAGATAGCGAGACCCATGATGGACCTCCTTAAAAAGGGAGAGAAGTTCACCTGGGGGAAGAAGCAACAAGAATTGCTAGACGCGTTTAAGAAGGCGTTCACGTCATCCCCAATCCTCGCCTTCCCCGACTTCGAGAAACCATACGTGGTTGAAACAGACTCATCGGTCTTCGCTAGAGGTGCGATACTATCCCAAAAAGGGGAAGACGGGAAACTACACCTGATCGCCTATGCATCCAAGTCACTCACACCGGCAGAAAGGAACTACGATGTCTATGACCTCGAACTTCTGGCAATATACGAGGCCTTCAGGGACTGGAGACAGTACCTAGAAGGGGCAAATGGTCAAACTACTGTCATAACCGACCATGCCAACCTTGAAACCTTCATGACGACCAAAGAACCTTCGTGAAGACAGGCAAGATGGAGCCTATTCCTGGCTGGATTCGACTTTAAGATAATCTACCGACCCGGCATGAAAGCCAGACCAGACCCCCTATTGAGAAGACCAGATCACCAGCCAAAGGGGGAAGAAGGAAAATTCAAACCGATCCTCGAAAAAAATCGCTTCGAAATCAATGCCACAGCATTCTCAGATCATGACCTAGTAAAGAGGATCAAAGCGGAACTTAGAGCAGACAGGAGTATGGCTGCTGTTCTGGCCTTCCTCGACAATGATAACGACAAAGCGCCAGCAAAAGTCAAAGAACAGATGAGTGACTATGCACTAGTCGATAGAATACTACTGTATCGGAACAAGATCTACGTCCCACAGAACAAAGCGATCAGGAAAGACATACTAGAATCCAGACACGATGCCGTAACCGCCGGTCACCCAGGAAGGGCAAAGACGCTAGAGCTGGTATCAAGAACCTACTGGTGGCCATCGATGACGAAATTCACCAACGACTACGTAGACCACTGCGACAGTTGCTTGAGAACAAAGACGATCAACCAGAAGCCACAAGGAAGTCTCCAGCCCCTGGAAGCGCTGACCAACCGATGGACAGACATCACGTACGACTTCGTAGTCAAGCTTCCAATCACCAAAAGAAAGAACAATTCGGTGTTAGTGGTAGTGGACAGATTCACCAAGAGGGCACACTTCATAGCCACTAAAGAAGCAGTCACAGCAAAAGAAACCGCAGAAATGTTCCTCGAGGATGTATGGAAACATCACGGAACACCACTCAGGACCGTGTTGGACAGAGGAACGACGTTCAATTCGGAATTCGTTAAGCGACTCTATGAGATCATCGGGGTGAAACCAAGTTTCTCGATGGCTTACCACCCGCAAACCGACGGACAGACGGAAAGGACGAATTCCTTGATGGAGCAGTACCTCAGGCTGTACACCAACTATAGGCAGAACGATTGGGACGAATGGCTCGCATTAGCAGAGTTCCAGTACAACAACTCAGTTAACTCGTCAACCGGCGTAACTCCGTTCTACGCCGACACTGGTAGACACCCAACCATCACTCCTCAACTGCTCAATGAAACGAAGGTACCAGCAGCAGAAGAAATGGCTACGAAGATGAAAGAGATTGGTGAAGAACTAAAGGCAATGTTGAAGAAGGCAGAAGAGAAACACAAGAACTTCTATGACCGACATGTGCAGCAAGCGACTCCGCATCAAGTCGGGGATCGTGTTTGGTTAAGCCGAAAGGATGCCATCACTGGAACCGAGGCGATTAAGACGATGAGACCATCTGCAAAGTTGGAACATAGAAGATTCGGACCATACAAAGTGATGGAGAAAGTTGGAAGGTCAGCCTATCGATTGAGACTCCCTGACACATTGAAGATCCATCCCGTTTTCCATGTATCACGGTTGACGGCCACGTCGAAGGACCCAATCGAAGGACAAAGGACGCCACCTCCAGCGCCAGTTCAGAATCAGGAAGGCGAAGAAGAATATGAAGTCGAAACGATCTTGGACTCGAGATGGCATCGAACCCGGTTTCAATACCTGATCAAATGGAAAGGGTATGACACCTCAGAAAACTCGTGGAACTATTTGGAAGACACAAACAACGCCAGCGACAAAATCCAGGAGTTCCACGAGGCCAACCCAGATCGACCACACCCGAGACGGTTGTCTCGCATTCGCACCTAGGCTCACACTCCAACAACCCAGAAGGGGCAAGTGTCATGACTTCATCTTGCCTAAGTCCTATTCGAACACGGGCTCCTCCTCTATGATCACATTCTACTCTCCCAGGAAGCGGACTCTGGAATTACCTCAGACTATTCTCGGCTTTACTTCGGACTAACTTCTAATCATGTGTCTCTCTTAGTCAGCATACTTCTCTTCTATTCCCTCACCGTCCCTACTCTTCTCTCGGCTAGGAGGTCACCTGTCACTGCCCCGCACTTCTATCCTCGTGTTCTCCCACACCGCTGCGCAGTGTACTCGTGTCATGTTTGTAATCCTCCACTCATGTATCTCTATTTATACCGGTAGGCGTAGAGGACTTATTCCTCATGCAACGTCTTGAACTCCCTCTCCTGTACTCCTCTCTTCACTCCTCCATTGTACTCTCTGTCGTTGAGCTCCTAGTGCTCCTCGACTTCTCTATACATCTATTCCCTGTCCTCATTGAGCTCCGAGTGCTCGACGTCGTCCAGCGGTTCTCTCAGCCTCCCATTCGTGACAAGGACCCAGAAGCTCTGCTAGAACTCGAGACGAAATTGAAATTCGGAAAAATTGCGATCCCTATCCTTGCTCTCTATGACCCAGGCGCGTCATCAACATTCATTCACAAATCCCTGGTGGATGAACATCAGATTCCAACCTTTGAGATACCAACGAGACCCGCATACATGATCAATGGTGAACTAATCCAGGATGGAGGTATTAATCGAGCAGTAAAATACAACCTCCAGATCGAAAACCACAACAACGCACAAAAATTCCATGTAGCCAACATTGGAAGATACGACGTGGTAATCGGTCTCACCTGGATTCGACAGCACCAACCCGAGATTGAATGGTCAACAGAAGCAGCAGACCAAATGGTCTTTCAATCGAGGTGCTGCTTGCAGCACTGTCTCCCGACCCACATGGATGCATATGGCGTGGACTCGAGAGCCCTGTGAAAGCCAAAGAAGAACAAAGAACTTAGACGAAATCTGGAAACATTAGTGAGCAACCCCATCTTACATAAGGGGGCTCAAAACATTGCCTTCATCACAGAAAACGCATGGAGAAAGCACTCTGTGGATGCTATTGACATCGGTGTGTTCTGGTCGCATCAGCTCAACCCCCTCGAGATCGCAGCAGGACAGTCGCACACGGCAAGAATCATGGAGCAGGATGACAAGTCCAAGCCTAAGAAGGAACCAGCAGAAGCCGTTCCCCTGCAGTTCCACCAGTACTTGGAGATATTTGACAAAAAAGAATCCCAAGTCCTACCGCCTAGCCGAGACTATGATCTAAGGATCGACCTACTCCCAAGGAAGACTCCCCCGTTTAAAAAGATCTACACGATGTCACCAACCGAGCTGGACACGCTTCAAGAATACCTGGACGAGAATATACAGAAGGGACATATCTGCCCATCGAAATCACCAGCCGGAGCCCCTGTCATGTATATGAAGAAGAAAGATGGAAGCCTAAGGCTCTGCGTCAACTACAGAGATCTCAACGCCATGATGGTGAAAAACCGATACCCTGTCACGATGAGAGGGCTGAGGTGACCGCTGGACAACACACAAGGGGGCTTGGACAATGGTGAGCACTAGGAGCTCAATGAAGAGGACAAGTAATGGATAAGAGACACTGAGGAGCACTAGAAGCTCAACAGTGAGGAGTGGAGTAGGAGAGGTGGGTACAAGAGAGGGGATACAAGACGTTGCGTGAGGAATAAGTCCTCTATGCCTACCAGTATATATAGAGATACAGGAGTGGAGGGTTACAAATCTGACATGAGTACACTGTGCAGCGGTGTGGGGGAACACGTGTAGGGAAGTACAGGGCAGTGACAGGTGACCTCCTAAGCGAGAGAAGAGAAGCAAGTTAACTAAAAGAAGGATGACTAAGAGAAACACATGATCAGAAGATAGTCCGAGGTAATTCCGAAATAAGTCCGATAGGGATCCGAGGTCCGCTCCGTGGGAGAGTAGAATGTGACCATATTGTGAGAGCCTGTGTTGGAGTTGGACTTAGGTGCGACGTAGTCATGACAGTTGCCCCCTCTAAGGTCTTTGAGCACAATTGTTCGATGAGGTGTGAGGCAAACTTGTTGGTCGAGGTCTGTCTGGGTTGGCTTCATGGAATTCCTTGATTAAGTCTTCAGCATTGGTGGTGTCTTCAAGGTAGTTCCATGAGTTTTCTGAAGCGTCGTATCCTTTCCATTGTACGAGGTACTGGAATCTGGATTGGTTCCATCTCGAGTCCAGTATCCTTTCCACTTCGTATTCTTCTTCTCCTTTACTGTTCTGCACAGGTGGTGGAGGTGTCACTTTTCATCCTACGATTGGGTCCGTTGACGTGGCAGTCAATCGGGATACATGGAATACGGGATGTATCCTCAGTGAGTCAGGGTGTTTCAATCGGTAGGCTGACCTTCCTATCCTTTCGATCACTTCATATGGTCCAAACCTTCGATGCTCCAGCTTCGCTGCGGGTCTTGACGTCTTAATCACCTCAGTTCCGGTGAGGCTATCCTTTCAGCTTAGCCATACACAATCCCCAACTTGATACGGAGTTGCCTGTTGCATGTGGACATCATAGAAGGTTCGATGTTTTTCTTCTGCCTTCTTTAACATTGCCTTCACTTCCTCCCCAATTTCCTTGATTGTCTCAGCCATCTTTTTGGCTGCTGGTACCTTCGCTTCGTAGAACACTTGGGGTGCAATCATAGGGTGTCTTCCTTGGTCTGCATAGAACGGGGTGACACCTGTTGACGAGCTGATTGCATTGTTGTACTGGAATTTGGCTATCGCTAGCCATTCGTCCCAATCGTCTTGTCGGTAGTTTACATGGAGTTGTAGGTACTGTTCCATTAGCGAGTTGATCCTTTCTGATTGTCTGTCTGACTGAGGATGATAGGCAGTTGAGAATCTGGGTTTGATGCCTATTAACTCATAAAGCCCCCACACGAACTCCGAGCTGAACATTGTTCCTCTGTCTGACACAGTTCGCATTGGTATCCCATGGTGCTTCCATACGTTCTCTAGGAACATCTTCGCGGTTTCCTGTGCCGTTGAGCTTTCCTTGGTTGCGATGAAATGGGCTCGCTTTGTGAACTGATCGACAACTACAAGTATTGAGTCGTTTCATCGCTTCGTGACTGGGAGTTTGACAACAAAGTCATATGTGATGTCCGTCCATCGGCCTTCTGGGGCTTCTAGTGGTTGTAATGGGCCTTGCGGTTTTTGATTTATTGTCTTTGTTCGTAGGCATGCGTTGCAATGATCCACATATTTGTTGATGAACTTTGTCATTGATAGCCACCAGTAAGTTCTGGATACGAGTTCGAATGTCTTTGCTCATCCCAGGTGTCCTGCAGTGGTGGCATCATGTCTCTATTCCACAATGTCTTTCCTGATTTCATAGTTCTGTGGGACGTAATCTTTCCCTTGTACATCAATACTTCGTCCACTAGGCAGTAATCACTCATCTTCTCCTTGACTTTCGCAGGTGTATTCGTCTCATTTACTCGAAGGAAGGCCAGGACAGCAGCCATTGACTTGTCTTTGTCTAGTTCTCCTTTGATCTTTTCTACGAAGTCCTTGTCTGAGAAGACTGTGGCGTTGATTTCGAAATTCGATTTTTTGAGAATTGATTTGAAATTCTCTTCTTCCCCCCTTGGCTGATGGTCTGGCCTTCGTGAGAGGGGATCAGGTCTCGCTTTTATGCCGGGTCGGTAGATGATTTTGAGATCGAATCCAGCCAGGAATAGGCTCCATCTGGCTTGTCTTCGTGAAGGTTCTTTGGTGGTCATGAAGGTTTCTAGGTTGGCATGGTCAGTAATGACTGTTGTCTGACCATTTGCCCCCTTGAGATACTGCCTCCAGTCTCTGAATGCTTCATAGATGGCCAGGAGTTCGAGGTCGTAGATGTCGTAGTTCCTTTCAGCTGGCGATAGCAACTTTGATGCGTAAGCAATTGGGTGTAACTTTCCGTCTTCTCCTTTTTGAGATAGGATCGCTCCTTGAGCAAATACAGAAGAATCAGTTTCCAGAACATATGGCTTCTCGAAGTCGGGGAAGGCAAGTACTGGGGATGATGTGAAAGCTTTCTTGAAAGCATCTAATGATGCTTGTTGCTTGCTTCCCCAGATGAACTTCTCGCCTTTCTTCAGCAGATCCATCATTGGTCGAGCGATCTTCAAGTATCCTTGGATGAACCTCCAATAGAAGTTCACGAACCCAAGGAAGACCTGGATGTCATGTACCGACTTTGGTACCAGCCATTCCTCGATTGCAGCTATCTTCGCTTTGTCCATTCTCATGGTGGTTCTGTTAATGATGAATCCGAGGTATTTGATCTTGGTTAAGTTAAATTCACTCTTCAAATGATTTGCCCAGATGTTATTCTCCTTCAACCTTTTCAGCACTTCCATGACTATCTCGTCATGTTTTTCCTGAGTCTTTGTAAAGATCAGGATGTCGTCCAGGTAGATGACAACTTTGTGGTCCAGCATGTCTCTGAAGATATCATTCATGAATAACTGGAAGTTGGCGGGCACATTGGTTAATCTGAAAGGCATGACGGTGTACTTGTAGTGACCGTATCTGGTCCTGAAGGCGGTTTTCCATTCATCGCCTTCCGCTATTCTGACGTTGCTGTACCCTGATCGTAGGTCGATTTTGCTGAAGATTTTTGCTCCTTGAACTCGATCCATTATTTCGTTGGGTAGTGGTAGTGGGTAGCGGTTTTTCACCGTCATGGCGTTGAGGTCTCAGTAATCAACACAGAGTCTAAGACTTCCATCCTTCTTCTTCATGTACATCACTGGTGCTCTGGCTGGTGACTTCAATGGTCGGATATGGCCCTTCTGGATATTTTCGTCAAGGTATTCTTGTAGGGCGTTGAGCTCGGTGGGGGACATTGCATAGATCTTCTTGAATGGAGGGGTTTTTCCGGGGATTAGATTGATACGAAGGTCATAATCGTGTGCGGGCGGTAGGACTTGAGATTCTTTTTTATCAAAGGTCTCCAGGTACTGGTGGAACTGTGGTGGAACCGCCTCAGCTGGCTCCTTCTTCGGCTTGGACTTGTCATCCTGCTCTGCGATCCTTGCCGCGTGCGGCTGTCCTGCTGAGATCTTGAGGGGGTTGAGTTTGTGTGGCCAGAACATGCCGATGTCAACAGCATCATCAGAGTGCTTCTTCCATGCGTTCTCTGTGATGAAGGCAATATCAAGGTTCCCCTTCTCTGCATTGGGGTTGCTCACTAAGGTTTCAAGGTTCTTCTGCAATACTTCATTCTTCTTTATCTTCCCCGGGGCTCTTGAGTCCACGCCGTATGCGTCGATGTGCTGAGGTAGGCATTTCTGGGAGCATTGTCTCGATTTGAAGACCATATGGTCTGTGGCATCGGTAGACTATTCGATGTCGGGTTGATGTTCCCTGATCCAAGTTAGTCCTAGGATCACATTGTATCTCCCAATGTCGGCTACGTGGAACTTCTGCTTGTTCCTGTGGTTCTTGATGACTAATTCTCCTGTGATTGCTTGCCTAATCCCTCCATCTTAAATTGCTTCTCCATTGATAGCATAGGCGGGACGAGGCGTGATGTTGACTGCTTCGAGCTGGTTCTCTTTGATGATGTTTTTGTGTATGAATACTGTAGATGCTCCCACATCGTACAGTGCTAGGGCTGGGATCGCGACTTGGTCGAACTTTAGGATGACTTTGATTTCCAACGGTGCTTCTGGGTCTTTCTTTTTGGCATGGTGGATATATTGATTATCGACGAAGGCATTTGCCATGATAATCGGTGAAGGTGGAATGAAAGACTCATACAACATAGTGGAAAGAGGATCATAAAAGTTCGATGAGCATTTTGGGACTGACGGTGGTGCGACACTGCACCTCAGTCCCACTCGTTTCCCTGGCACCCTGTGCCTTCTTCCTGCCCATTTCCTTGGGCATTGACACCCACGAACGCTCTGTTGGCTGCTTCATCCACTGCTCTCAACTCCGTGGCTCTAGCCTCCTGCCTTGCTTCCCTATCATTATCCCTTGCAGGCTCCGCTCGTCGATCCAACCCGGCATTTACTGCCAGGGGTGCGGCCCTACAATCCCTCGCGAAGTGGCCCATCTGGCCACAACGCAAGCATGCTCCAGCTTGTCTTCTATGCTGCTTCTCAGCCTCAGTCAGGTGTTGGCGTCCTCCCTGATCGATCTCCATTGCATTGGGATTGCGGGGGGCGCCTGGATGTTGCTGTTGGCAATGCTGCTGTTGTTGTTGTTGTTGTTGTTGCAGTTGGCGAGGCTGCATTCGTTCTCTCATCACCTGTTGCAAGTAGGGGTTGGCGGCGTGTGGCTGCAGTTGTGGTGGTGCTGGTGGATGAGGATGAGTTGGTGCTGATACAGGGGGTCTCAGGTGTTGATGACGTTCCTCAGTGTGGGCTTCAAACAGGCGGTTATCAATCGTAATGGCCTCTTCTTGGACATCGAGGAGGTGTTGTGCCCATCCAGTTGCTGCTTTGGCAAGCTTGATTTCGGCCTTAAGTCCCAACTTGTATTGGGATATCAAGGCTTGGTTGTTCCACATTACATGGTGCGCGTACTTGCTGAACTCGGCTGTGTATGTGGCTGCCGACCCGGTCTGCCTTAGATTTCTGAGGGCTGTTTCTGCCTTGGCTACCCAGTTGGGGTCGCTAAAGGTGTGTTCAAATGTTTGTTGGTATTTACCCCATGTGTCAATGGTGGGCGCGGCAGAGGTTTAGTTTTTGATGATTATCAGTGCCCACTTCTGCGCTTCTTTGGTAAGGTAGCCGAGCGACCAGTTTATCAGGTCTGTGTCGCTTCCAAATTGTTGGGCGGACATCACTATGTATTGCTCGCATGCCGTGATGAACTCATATGCGCAATCGCCTCTTTTCTTTCCATTGTATTTTTCAGGTACTGCCACCTTAGGCCCTTTAGGGGGCAGTTGGGTGACTTGCTGGCTGGTGATTGATGGTCCGATGGGCGTGGGGTGACTGGTGAAGGTGTACTGCATGTAGGTGGTCGGTGCTGCGGCTGGTTGGGCAGGGATGTTGGTTAAGTTGTTTATGTTGGTGGTGAGATTGGCCACTTGTGTAGCCAGTGCTGCTATCTGCGCAAGCAGCTGATCGTATGTTGGTGGTTGGGTTGCCATTGCTGGTGGGAGTGCAATGGTTGGGATGAGGGGTGCTAACGTATAGGAGGGTGGAATGTATGGAGATGGGTTGCTGAGGATGGAGGGAGTGTCGCTGTCCGAGTCGTGTTCAGACGGTACTCGGTAGCAATTTACATTTGTTTGTTTTGGAGGCGTGGTTGCTTAATCCCACCTGGCTGGGCTTTTGAATGTGGTGTGGGTAAAGTGGATCTTCGTTTGGATGTAGGCTGGTTGGATATGTTTGTCGATGCTTATGAGCCTAGCAAGTTGCTGGCGCTTGTAAGATTAGTTCTTCAGGGACTAATCTAAGTTTTCACTAAGGTGACGCCTAGGGATACTCTCTAGCTAAGAACTGGCTCTGCATGGTTTGAAGAACTGTTATACTAAGTGATTGCGATGGGGAGCCTCCTACTGAGAGTCCCCTCCTATTTATACATGAATATCTACTAATGATGTCATACT
>WSTV01000671.1:0-15254 GCA_019632285.1 Tulasnella sp. 332
CCTGAAGAACGTGTTGTCACTCAGCTTGTGTATCTCATGATCTGTGGTAACCATCGATCACAACTCACCAAATCGGCAGCGGTACCCGAGAACGCGTTTTCAAGGACGTAGGTGCCGGGGGCAACCGCTCCGGAGTAGACCTGGGCTGGGGGTTGTTGCTGTTGCTGCTGGTATTGTTGTTGTTGAGGAGGTTGATCCGCATAACCGCCGCCATAACCGCCACCTCCACCAGGAAGATCTCTGACAAGCGCAAAGAAACGCACACAGGTGTCACCAAACGCCACGCATCAGTTAGCGGGATAAGATATGTCAGCGCACCCAACTTTTTCAAAGTGCCACTGCTGCTGCTGAGCACCATGCCAACCCCAGATACTAATCTATGGAGAGACAGATATGTTTAGTTCTAGTCAGGAAAACGAGGATTGGCGTACCGGTGTGCCATTCTCGTTGCGACCCATGTCGAGATCGACGGCTAACTCCGTGTCATGGAGAAGGATGCTGAAGGAAGGGCATCGTATTCAGCTCATTTAGATATCAGTATAGGTCCATAATGACTCGTCTTACGCGTGTGTACCGTCATCCTTTTGCCTGATATCCCACTTGGTTAGGTTATTGCTGATCCTGACCCTGCAGCCGTCTTGGGGCCTATCGACACTGGCAAACTGGCCGACTTCAGCGAACTGACCGCCATCGGCATTCTTGATTGTGAAGCTTCGATCACGTTCTTCAACAATCCACTACTCAAGTGGGATGGAACGAACGTATTTAGTAATTTCATATCGCGAGTGAGATAATGATACCTTTTGATTCTCATTCTGTTGATGACCCGCCCATCCATGAACCTCGCCCTTGTTTTGGATCGAGGCGTCAAAGTACGTTCCGCTCTGGACTCAGACATGATGAGATCAAGGATCAGTCATCGATCTCAGCCATCGCACCTTGCGGTTTCTGATACGGTAAACTCCTTGTGGGAACGGCATAGTTGAGGATTTTGTGTGAAATGTGCTTGGGGTGGATTATATGGGTTGGCTAGCTCGCCCAGCATATTCATCTTTCATCCCTTTTATACTTCAAACAAGAGCACATGACATCACCCAGTGGTGATCTCATGCTACACGATGCACTCTCGCCTTACGGTGCCAAGTGGGCCCTTGGGGATCTTATCAGCCATCCATCGTGCTGGAAGAGGCTATTTGAGGCTTACATACATTTGACTTGACTCTTTTGGTTCATCTCCACATCAACGGCCTAGAACGGTTGGACCTTCTGGAGATTGTCGGACTTAGCTATCAACATGCAGTGGGGTTGGAAGGCAATGTATGTTGGAGCTTCCGCTTGATCAACGTTTGACATTCAGCCATTGTGGTGCTCATGCACATTGTGTCTCCAACTCTTTTTCGAGGGACAGGGCTAGGGTTAGCGCCGGAGATACTGAGCCCGACAGTCGGTGGTATACAAACCGCAGCGTTAAGTACGGCGTCTACATAGGCTAAGGGACAGAGCGGAGTAAATATTTGGCTGAGCTGTGAACCCTGACATATGTAGATCTTAGGATTAATCGCCTCGCCAGTCAAGATCAATGTCGACTCCAGCCTCATCCTCGCCTGCTTCAAAAACCACTTCATCGTCAGGATGGCGAGGCTTCATGCCACCGATCACTGCATGCCTGTGCATTTCCGAGCTCCTGCTCACGTCTGGCGAGAAAGGCTCGGATGTGGCCGTTAGAGGCAACGCCTCATATCCTTCTGACGGATCACTGATCTGCAGCCTCCCTAACCTATTTCCGGCTCCAGGAAAGAACGAGGGCATGTAAGGGACGGGAATACCATGCCATCGTTGACCCGCTCCACTCCTCTCAACATCCACGCCATGAGGCTCCTTGGTGCAATATTCGTATATCTCCACAATGATCGCAGCGGTGAGATAGATGACAAAGCTACCGCTGAAGAGAATAACGGTATAGGTGACATGATCCATGCCGCTGTCTGCAATCCACGCGAGCTGCTCTTCCGTGGCGCTGAGGAAAGTTAGGCCGGCAAGTGTGAGGAGGTAAGGAGGGAGGTGTTGAAATGCGCTGGGGCCGGGAGATGATCCATCCGTCGGCGGTGACGGTGAGTCATGGAGGACGAAACAGATCTCGATGACACGGGCCGCCCCACCTGCCATCAAGGCATACCCGAACACCTTGTGTACGGCCATTGAAAACATCAGAGATTGCTCATGGGCACTCATAGCATACCCAGTCATCGCCTAACATAGCAGTGAGTTCTCATCACAGATATGAAGTGTAGGCAATTGAGTAACTCGACTTACGATGACGATGCCGGGCACTACACTTCGCTTGCCATTTCGACTGAGAAAGATTCCAAGTGCTCCACCGGCCCACCAAAGCACCCCGGCGCTCTAGATAGGAAGTACCGGGTGAGCGCAGATATCATGTTTACAGTGGAAGACTCACGACATGCTGCATGTCCTTGTGGGACCAATGGCTAGACTTTTGCATAAAGTCATGTTCTGTGAATGTCTAATATTGAGGTATTCCGCCGATCAGTGACATAAATTGGGCAAGCCATGAAGGGGAAAAAAAAACACGAACGTTGATGATACCCCAGACCATTATCACCCAAGAATCTAAGAATTCCTGGCTGCATCCCTTCCGGGCCAGGAATCCCGCTCCGACACGAAGCATGATGAGGAGGATGATGCCATAGCCGATGAAAGCACTCCCCATCTACCAAAAACCGTCAGCCACTTGAACCCAAGCACACAGCTTGGAATTTTCTAACCATAAAGTGTGCCAAGCATTGTATAGTGTGTTCTCCGAAACAGAACCCCAACGCAGCTATCCCACCAAAGATCATCTGGACCCAAGCGACAACAGGGAAGCTCTTTCCGATGATTCCGTGGGTGGTGACGATGCCACGTCGGAGCCGAGAATCTTGCCAGACATGGGCTTTGAGGAAGATGCCCATAGATGCTTGAAGGATGAGGTACCAGAATAAATATGAACCGAGGTAGCCGTGCGCCGTTGCATGGAAAGCTCGGCCTCCGTGGTGATGGCCGAGATAGTATGCTATGAGGGTTGTGACTGAATAAATGGCAGATGGATGAATCAATTGTACAGCAAGAGAGACAGAGTAGGAAGCGATGCCACAGGAGTTTGTGGGACTATCGGTTTGGCTTACCAATTCCGAAACTTTGTATGGGAACGTGCCATTTGCTTCGTGCCATGCCCAGCACCATCCCGATGGGGAAGACGATACCCCATGCAGCCATCTGCATACCTATGTGCCATTTTAAGATTGCATCTATTGGCTGAAATGGGAGGAAGCGGGTTGTTGAGATGTTTATATGCCCAGATATACGCGCACGCTTTCCTCACGTCATCGTTCAAGAAATTATCCTCATATGAACTTGAAGGCTCTCCCCCATGGTCATGCGCTGAAACATGAGAGATCATGCACAACAAGGTGAGGATATAAAATGCAAGCTTCGAAATTTCCGGTTGCTTCGGCATGACGACGCCTAGATCCGCATGGCCACAGGAAGGGAACAATCTTTTCAGAGCATCCTCCAAGATGTATAATCAAACATACTAACCTATCCCTTGGAGTTGGTACAGGAGTTGGTACACGTGTGGTACAAAATACAATAAGGTACAATCAATTGGCTCTGGCGCCGAACATTGAAGTATAAGCAGCTGCCAGCAGCCATCACTAGGCGATCAATGCTCACGATTTCGGAAACGTGTGAAGAGGTTGTGGATCCCTATGCGTTTTATAATTCCGGTGCAAGGATGTCAATCAAGAAGAAGGGGAGAAAGACAGGATCTGATGTGGATGAGAGACGTCGAAAGCGATCAAGGCACGCCACCTCCACACGTGATTGAACGCGCATTGGATGTTTGACTAACCACTTCCTCACCAAACGACTTGCGCTATCTCTGCATCGGCAACGCGTGTTCTCGACGACTGACTGTTGCTATTCGAGGAGAAGAATTCTGATATAGATCTAACATCGCCAAAAATGGATGGGCCACAAGTTGCAGGGCCCAGCAAAGTGCGATGGGCGTACGACTTGAATGACAATGATCAGTCCATAGTGTCAGACTCGACAAGGTTAGGCGTCCATAGCATTACGCTACAGGACATAAAACCTAACTCCTGCGGTGCAGCCTCCCCTCCGGAGAGATATCTTCTTCCACGTTGGCGTTTGCCAATTCTCAGTTGGTTGCACATGGCTTTATCCGCTCGCCTGGCTTGCAACTGGACGCTCTAGCGGTACGAGAGCAGGATATTCTGGCGAAATGTCTACTCACAGTACTCGGACAACGAACGGTAAGCCTATATCCCAAGGGTTCATGGCCTTTCGGGCTAGGTCTTACGTTCCTTTTGATAGAGCGATGTTACTCGTTGTGATGAGCTAACCGTGAAATTGCGAACCTTGACGTACGATCATGAGCGGCTGAAGTCGCTCCTACAAGTGGCCGAAGACAAGGCTGCGAATGCTGAGCGAGAAGCAGAGCTTGCAAAGTCCCGAATGAAGTGCGCACAAGGAGTTGATGTAAACCCTGCAATAGCTCCCTACTGACCTTCTAATACATTCTATGGCGAATAGCGCCGCTAATAAATCTCTCATTGCCGAGCAGAACGCCCACAAACTAACCTCCGCAACACTACAGAAGGCACAGTCTGCCCTTCAATATAACCGTGCTACGGCTCAAAACGAAATCAAGAAAAAAGAGAAAGAAGTAGAGAAGCATGTTGATCGTTGGCAGAGGTTGTGCAACGAGCAAGCGCGGCTAGGTAGCGTTGGGTCGGGGATGGCTTGCGCCAACTTAGCCGTACTGGAAGGTGAAGATGGACCAAAAGTTAGTCATCCATGCTCTTCGTGTGTACCGCCCCACGCAACCCGGACTGGGTCAGGACTCCCTTCTGACTCCTTAACTCCATAGGGTGATTCGTTGTTGGAACAGGCCATGACAGAGCTGGAAGCGCATAAGTCTCGACTACTTTCAGAGAATGATGCACTCCGGGACGTGGTTCTGTCTGCTGCCAGAGCATTACAGACCGTAGTACAATCAGGTGAAGTGGAGAAGAATGACGTAAGCCCTGCCCCCTGCAATATCCCTCAGCAAAACTGACTACTTCCCTCTCATCAATTTCAGCTGCCACCGCCATTGTTGACAGCATCCCAGCTTTTCGCGGCTGGGGATAATGATTCGGCTTGCTTCTATGACGCTGCGACGCAGGCTTTGAATGCACATCACAAGTTGAAGGGGCTCGTGAACTCTTTACGGACGAAGATGGAAACCTTGCAAGCCCGGGATGGGGAGTTTCAGCGAGCGAAGCAAAACAAGAGAGATCGGGACGAGTGGATAAAGGAGAGGGATCAAATGGTGACGGACTTGATGAGGGCCAAAGAGGAGGCCGAGCGGTTGTCAGAGCAACTTGGGAAGGCTGGCTCTACCAAGATTTCGGAAGCTCTGAAACGGTACGGGCTAGAGGAAACGAAACGACGGAACCGACTCGCTTAATTTTGCTCCCCTCATAGTGACACTAAAGCTGCTAAGCAAGTGGAGGAAGCTGCGCAACGACTTCGTGACCGCGAAGCAGAATTGGAACGAGAACGGGAGGAATTCTCAGAGGCAGCCTTGCGGTTAGGTCAAGAACGAGAGGCACTCGAGGTACGTCACTGGTTAGTCTTGATGTATGATGAAGCATGTCGTCCTGACTGTCTCTTGGCCATCTTCCGAAAGGCCGAACTACACCAGCTGAAGCAGGAGAAGCGAGCCAGACAAGCGCGCCAATCCCTTGCCCATGCTCCGGACTCGCCCGAACTCAGACGGGAGCTCGACATACAGAAGAACCTTCCACCCACCGTCGAAACCGATGTTCCGGATTCTGGATCTGGTCTTATACACCGTGTCCGACGATCGCGATATTCTTTGGACGATCCTTCTACAGCAAACGCTATACCTACCGCACATGTACAGGTGAAGGAAGATAAGGGGAAACGGAAAGCTGTTGCTTTTAGTGAGCATGTACAAGTATCCGTCCCGAAGAGGAGTCGGCGAAGCGCAACACCGCCTTCCGCAACAAAAGATGGTCCAACCATCGAGTATGTTTTGCGAGACGACATTGAACCCCCTGCATCTGCAGTCGCAGGACCATCCACATATCCAGATGCTGAATCGACACCGGTCCCCGCTTCCGAACGAGTGCACACTCCTAGAAAGTCGACCAATCCGTTCGAAGAGGTCTTGCTCAGATCAGCTCAACGGCCTCGGCCGATCATCAATGGGAACACCTTGCCCACCTTCCAACCTATCACACGCTTCTCATCGGACTCTGGACCGGCTGGCTCCTCCACATCTCCAAATTCCACCAACTCGGGGACGTCATCCACTTCATCTTCTGGGGAGAGTGCAAGCAGTAGACGAGGGGGATCGCCAAGAAAGTCTACTTCTCCGAAAGGACGACGTCACTCACCTCCAAAGGTGATGGGACGGGACCCGACCAAGATCACACCACCGCTGTTCACGCATAGACGTATCGTAGGAAAGAAGCATCAATACGCGCCAGCCGTACCTTCACCACTTTCCAAGTACGTCAAGATGGCCGAATCGAGCAGCGAGCCATCGATCCCGGAAATCGACGTTGCGGACGACCATAATCCAGCTTCGGAATCGTTCTCGCCCACGAACGCCATGCTCGCCGGAATCGCGGGAAGCGGAGGCCGAATGAATGGTGGTCTTGCTGCTATCATGAAAGCGAAAACTCAGCGGATCAAACAAACCCCAAGTGCAGCTTTAGACTTTGGGCCTAGTGACGGTGCACAAGAGGATGAAGGGGATGACGAGGGAGTTTGGGAGGCTGTCGATGACGCTCTTGAGCTGGCGCTACCAGCTGTGGCACAGGATGGTCCCAGGGTAACTGCAGTTGCCTCACCGAGAAACGATGATCCGTTGACGGAAGAGGACTTGATGCCAATGATGCCAATGAAATCCAAGAAAGCGGGCCTCACACGGCCTGAAGACAGGAAGGCCATCTCCAAGGCGGTCCGAGCACCGCCCGTCCGGCCAACGGCTGTTTCTCACCCGAAGGCCAAACCAGTCCGTCCAGCGATGGCCATAAAGCCTCTCGCGAATCAAGCGTTGGCACCCACGGTCAAGGGCAAAGAAAAGGAGAACGTGCCTACCACCAAGCCCGTTGCGGTCCCGCACAAGGCGCTTTCTCCCATCACGAGTCCGGTCAAGAAGACCATATCGACCAAGGTTGCGGTAGGAAGGATCTCTTCAAAACCTTCGTTACTCAAGTCCGCCAAGACTGTGCCAGTCATGAGTAAGCAACTGCCTAAGATCTCGGCTCTACGGGATCGGCGAAAGTTGGACCTCAAGGAGTAAAGTTTTGAGAAATCTGTGTGCTCGCTAATTTCATTGTTGTATTCTTGGATTGAACCTCTGCCTCGGCCCACTATCCTTAGCTTCTTTATTAGAGATCCGTTGTTTCATGAATGTTTATCGTGATAGACGTTGTCTTGACTGTCAAGTCCTTGGTCATCCTGCCTCAGTGGCAAAGACCTAAATTGCCTCTCCAGTGATGGAGGCACATTCTTTGTTGTGACCACCTTCGTGCCAATGCCTGTACATGTATGTCGAAACATTAAACGTCCGAGGATGGTGGGGAATTAGCGACTCCGACAAGGGATGTATGTGTATATACGACGCGGACCTTTTCTGGCAATCTAACCTGCAGTACATCGCATTATGACAACCGGCGCAACGGAACGTCTCGCCCGCATAATCCTGTTCATACATCACACATTTCACCCAACTGCACCCAACTGCACCGCCCCTCGCTTCTCTTCGTTCTTTCACAAGCTCGACTCGCAGCTTCGCTTCCTTGATTCCGGCGGCGTCACCGAGCTCTTTCCAGAATTGTTGCATGGCGCGGACTGCAGCCGTTTCCGGGACGCTGCGTAGATGATCCGTTATGAGGAGGAAATCGCGACGTAGCAATGGTTTGAGCAAGTTCGGGGAAGAGGCTAGCCACATTCGGACGAGTGGCCAAGCACTTGGGGGAGGGCCATCGGGAGCTAGATAGTAGTAACGGAATAAGCCCTTATCAGCGTACCTTCGAGTGCACCATAGGCTTACCACCCGTTACTATATTATCGACCATCACCTTCTCCGTAATTGCGAGGAGTTCACACTCCATAAGGAGGCGCCCGACCTGCAGTCGACATCGATACTGATTATCTCTCCAGCTGAGTGCTAACAAACCACTTAAGAAGCATTTGTGTCAGATCGAGAGGCAGCGCTGAGACCGATGAAAGGGGGAACTTTACCCAAGGTGGGCGAAGAGCATATCGGCGCTGATAGGCCGATATCTAGGGTTCAAGGTCGAGCGATGGAGAGATCTCCAATATATGAACACCAGAGTAGAAGGCAAGTCTCCTAAGTCCAGTAGTCTATACAATGAAGGCAATGCATGGAACCAGGAAACCGCAGTCAGTCTATGGGGAAGTGATCCTCTTCAGCGCCTTTCTGGGACAATGGTATTACAGTAGAGGCTCACACCACAGTGTCTGGAAACTCATCCTCTCTGTCCCTCATAACCTCTTCTAGCCTTCTCACTAGAGCGCTGGGTTGGTCCTTTAGGGCCTCGTAAACGGCCCATTGATCGGTCCTTCTATGTAGTGGTGCTGGAATTATGACGACGGTTGTAAGCGCTAACGCTGGGACCTTATCAAAGTTGGTCCCGTCATATTGGAAGAATATCCCGATCACTAGTAAGAAGTCCTGAATATCCGGGGATGCTTCTGCTTTGAACTTCCTAAGTTGTCCCAAGAGTTTAGATATCTATTCATGGTGGCTTGTGTCACTTACGACTTCTATGTGCAGGAAGGGGACCTACTGAAAGCCAAGCATATCGAGGGCAGGACTGATATCTTTGCCGTCAAGTTGAAGGATTGTGGCGAATGGACTGCAGTATTCTCTGAGCTTCCCGGCTTTGATCCATTGAGGTGCAAGGTGTCGCAAAGTTGTCCACCATATTTGGACGATCCCGGCAGCGCGGGCGGGATCGACGGCTAGCTCCAGGACCTTCTTCGCATCCCCTCTCATAGGGCCTTTATCCACCATGAGAGTCTGGAGACCGGCGCCAACACACATGTTGACGGTCTGCATTGCGAGAGCTGAGGCTGCACCCTGTCCAACACATGCTTATAGCTGGGTCCTCGCTGCAAATCAATAGCACTGACCGTAGTATCGCAATTGAATGTATCCGATAACAGTCCCATCATTGCTGGGATGAGATAGATGTTCGCTTTGAGAACTTCTGTCCAGAGAGCCAGTGGATTGGGAGGAGCAGTAAAGCAGTCGACGAGTCCTTGCCACAGTCTAAGGGCTTGTGACATATCTGGAGGCTGATCCTGCGAGAATCCTACTCGCAGTTCAGACAAGCGATCATTGATGAGTTGAAACATCGTTGGGGTTAGAAGGTCGTGGAGACGCCAAGACTCTCAGCTTTCTTATGTCCGGCCATGTGCCGAAGTCATCACCAACTGCCAACTCCAGTTCCTTTCCGTCGCCCGATATGCGTAAACTAGCTGTGCTTACTTCGGTGACAATCCCAACGTTCAATTGCTGAAGGTATCGCTGGCGACAGTAGAGTCTCACGAAGTCACAGGTGTTACTGATGCTGCATACGGCCTTGTTGTCAACTCCGTATACTGAGGTGACATAGCAATCGCTCAGTCACTTTAATTCAAAATGATGTTAGAAGGCGCTAAGCCGACCTCGCTGGACAACTTGCAGCTTCGGATACCCGTTCCTGACGACTGTGGCTATGGCTAAGTCCTTTCTCTAAGGTATTTACTATCTTTAAAATGGCTCGAGGGTATGGCGATTAGTATGGTCCTATCTTCATTGTTTAGATTGGTCCCCGGTCGTGAATTGAACGCGCTTATGTATGGCACCCTCGTGACCGTGATGACCATCTATGTAGGGTTATCTCCAGCTCGCTTGAGCTGTTGCCCAGATGAACATCTTTCCTAATATCTCGAGCGGTAGATTACCAATTCACACAGCGGATAACATGGCCATTGCGGGGGTGTGATAGAATGGAGGTTGACGAGGCTCGCCCGCTGGGTCTGATTTGTGAATATTTTTTTTTTTTGGAATACCAATGTGAAGGAGAAACACAACCGCCGACTTACAAGGTGACCACCTTTGAGAGCGGTGAAAGTTGAAATAGCCAGTCACCTTATCTCTGTATCCGCCCAAGCGAGCCTCAGGAATTCATTCAGATGTTTTCTGTACTTCAGATTCTCTCTCTAGGGTGACACGCAATAGTAGTGGGGTACATTAGTGAAATTTTCTCAGTTCAGAGGGGGGAGGAAGAAATTGGTAGCGAGCCACACGATCGGAGAGCAGTCAACATAATTGAAAGTCCTAACTGATCTAATATGGACGTCGAAAGATATTACTTGTAAGAGATCTGGAGCCTCCTTCACCAGGCCGCCTTAACGGAAGCACCTCGTGATAAACCCTATCTGCAAGAGAGCTCCATCTGATCCCTCAGCCCCTGTAAAGCAAACCAAGAAGGGTGGCTGGTATGTGAGGAGCCACTCCGATCCATGCTCCGGTGTTGTGAAGATTATGCCCTCTCTCAAGGTAGCCCTCTGTTTGCCATGAGTTAGCTGTGGGCCCATCGCCCTCATTCTAACACTCCCTCGATGCCAAGCCGACCCTCTTCAGGAATTTTATGTCCCCTACCTACGCTCCATTACACCATATGTTCCCAAACCGATCCACAACCCCACGCACATCTCCTAACTCCGCACTCAGGCTACCAAGCACGCCCTGCCCCTCATCATCGCCTTCCACAGAATCCAACACTCCCAAAGCGTAGCTCTCGTTCGCGTTTGTGTATGGGTTGGGACACTGCCATTGCAGGAATGGTGGACAGTTGCGATGCACGGCATTGCACGTTTCAATGCACGGTAGTATCTCCATATATGGGCTCGTTGCGTTCGGAAATCCAAGAGCCCTCGGCGCGTCGGATGTTTGAATGGTCTTCAGTGCAAATGGATATTGGTTTTGAGAGGATAGCGGGACAGAGGAAGGGATGGATGGGGAAGGTTCGGCGCAACGCGGGAAGGAGACGTAGCATGCCCATGTGCGAT
Organism: Tulasnella sp. 332; assembly: GCA_019632285.1. Lineage (NCBI taxonomy): Eukaryota > Fungi > Basidiomycota > Agaricomycetes > Cantharellales > Tulasnellaceae > Tulasnella > Tulasnella sp. 332. The sequence goes on from WSTV01000671.1 coordinate 11,191, forward strand.
AAGCGTTCATGCAGTCCGTGCAGCTATGTAGCGGCGAGTAGACGTCACGTCCACATGCGAACGTGCCCAGATTCATGGCGAAGTTGGCGAGGAAGCCCGTGATGTTGGAGGAGATCTCTATGGGGAGGTTCGTAGTGTTGTACAAAGCCGGAGTGTCCCCGGCGGATGAATTGGTGAGCGGGATCGGGTAGGCAACCAACGGACAGTACGGCAGTGCGTGTACAAACGTACACGTGTCGTCGAACGTGGATGATTTCGTCTGCAGATAGATCGGTCCACTGATCTTGGGCCCCTGCGTGACGTATACGGTGTAGTTGTTTTGAGGGGTGAGCCCGCCTGGGACGAAGAATTCGGTCTGCCAGCCAGTTTCTGGGCTTCTGATGAGGTTGGTCTGAGTGGCGTTGAAGCCGAGGGCGGACTGCATGGCGCGGAGGGCGCAGCTAGATCGGAAATATGGGAGAGTGTTGAGCTCTTGTTGCAAGAGCAACACGCTCGATGGCGGGAGGATCGTGGGTACCGGGAAAGAATCGAACGGTTGGAGGGCTGGGAGGGTATAATTCGGATAGGATGTCGAAGGTATGGTGATGTTCTGGAAAGTTGTACTGTATATTATCGCTCGTGTAGATGACGTATCGGAGAGAGTAGGGAGGTTGGTGTCCATGGTATGCGCGGGAGCTAACGTGACAGGGAATGTCAGCCTTTCAAGCAGAGGTGTACAGATACACGACGACAACTCACTGTCACCCTCCTGGACGGCGATCTCGAACTGCCAGGCACTGCTGGCCAGAGCGCCTGATCCGACATACACTCCCATGCTTGCGCCTGTCGGCGCTTCCCCCGTCCAGAACCCGACTCCATCTTCAAATGTGATCTCAAATACGTCATTCTGCCCAACCTGTGCAGGTCCTACAGTCGGCCCCGGCGAGGTCGAGTTGCTGACGAAAACCCTTGGTAATGGCAAGTTGGACGAGCAGAGCGCCACGGAGATGGTGATAGATGGTGCTGAGGGCGGAAGCCCATAAAACAAGGGGCTTGTCGTTGAGACGATGTTAAAACCATTCAGCGAAGGGATTCCGAGGAGGGTTTGGCCTGATTGGGCGGCGATAAGTGGGAACAGGGAGTGGAAGAGCGAAAACAAGAGAGCCCATACTGCGGAGCGCATGTAACTCGCAAGCAGATTTTAAAGTAGTCCAGGAGTCAATGCACTTGGAGAGAGGGAGATGTACAAAATTTGAATAGAATGAGGAGTTGAAAAGCAAAATGGTGTTGGGGGGTGGGGTAACCGTGGTCGTGGAGAGGGTCGAATACCTGAACATTCTGACATCTTCCACAAAGCCAAATAAGCACAATCACTACGTGCTGCCGATCTCGATTCTTTCTCGTCGGACACGCACTTTGACTTCTCTCTGTGCTCTGCTTTGCTCCGTCTATTTGCCAGGGATGCATCTACCAGTCAATACCTGCCTCAGTACGACCAGCTCCCTCCGGACCATTGCTCACATCTACTCTGTCCCAGCGATCCGTTACCTCTCCAGCGGCGTATCCCAGACGACATCTGCTTCGTCATCGAAGAATCCCTACCCATTCCCATCCCATCGTAACCCAACACCGCATCAGATATTTCACTTGGACACAACCGCGAGCGACGCTCAGATCAAGTCAAGATGTGAGGCTATTAATTGGGGAATTGTTTGCCATAATCTTGACGGCCATGTGCTTACACATCACAGACTATGAGCTTGTAAAGCTCTTCCATCCGGATACCGCATATCAAGATGGGAAGCCTTCAAAGGCACGTCAGGAAAGGTTTCAACGTATAACGGCTGCCTACAATCACCTACGGAGGAACAACCGCAGATCAAGGCTGCCGTCCGTCTCGAATACCTACCGGAACTCGACCTCTCAATATCCAGCGAATGGAACATGGAATGCAAAGAGGAACGAATGGACAGGATTCGAGTATCAATTCGACGAGCAATTCAACGTGAAAGGAGATCCTGCAGGGAACCCCGGTACCACTTCAGGGGCGAAGCCGACCTACGAGAAGACCTTTAATAAGTCGGACTCACCATATTGGATTTTCTTTGCCGTTGTGAGCTTCTTTTATTTTACCCTTATCCATTTGCTTGAGTTTACATGAGCTAATAATTTAAATTCGTTGCGAAAAAGGCTTTTGTTGCCGGCGTTTCACAAGTCGTTTTCTTCTCACCGGGACAAGAAGCCGCACGGCACAACCGGAGAGCGAATAAGTCGCTGAATGACGCGCGGCTGAATCGAGAGGAGAATGGCGCGAAGCGGAGGGAGGAGCTCAAGCTATGGGCTGAACAACAGCGCCGTCAGAAGGAGGACTCTAAACTGAGTGATGGTGACGAAGGTGTTGCACCAGCTGAAGAGGAACCTTTGGATGCTGCTACATCTGCTTCTTCCGGGGTCCTTCCGAGAGCCCCAAGCATCATTGGATGAACAGTACTAGGGCAGTTCAAAAGCTGTTACGCTGCGATTGCTCATAACTTAGATGCAGCCATGGTATTAGACGTGCTTGAAGCTCCAGGAGGTCTTCCGTACAGAATCCATGGCGTGGTGTCCAAAGTTGGGTCGACGTATTTCAAGGCCATCAGACGTTACAGTGAGACAGCTGATGTTCTCTTCTAAGCTTACCAGTACTTGACAGTGTGTCTACGGGCTTCAGACCATGGCCTCGCTGATAAGTGACAAGGGCTGGGACTGAACGAAAGAGCGAGCTTTCTATGAGGCCTATGCCACGGACTACAAGTCATGTGTCTGGGGTAGATTCGATGTATACGTCCTATCGTCATCGCGTTACCTCAACAACCTCTCCATCGCTTCCGACTAATCTGCAGGTGTGGGTTCGTCGACACCTTTGCCTTGTTGTTGGTCACCTTTTGTACCATTGCTACGATTCTGAAGTTCAGCCCACAACTTGATCCCCTCTCTCCGCTGACTGCCGTACTCCTCTCTGTTCTTCTGCGCATCACCGAGAGCCTGTATGGCCCTCCGATTAGCCTTCCACGCTTCCTGTGACGGCGAAACGTAAATGAACTGTACAACGGCCCAGATGAAAGCCTATCACGATAAATTAGTCCTAAGAAGTCAGGGACGTGATACTGGAATGGACTTTCTACCACGAAGCTCACCCCAGAAAAGAAGATCCAATATGGTGCGTGCATCTCTTGGAAGGATTTCCTATGGTACACGGGGTTTGCTGAGGTCGCCCAATTGTCCTCTGTCCCCGCTTTCTCGTTGGGATCGTGATCATATTCGTACTGGAATCCTCCCCACTGGTTCATCTTGCCAGTCCATCTCCGATTTGAGTGTATCTCCGAGAGAGTCGGAAATTTGTTGTTACGACCTCTACCCCTCCTGAGCTGTTTGTACGCGGCCGTTATCCGCTGGAACCTTTCTCGGCGTGCCTCTGGGGATGCTCCATCCTGAGGGGCAGTGTCCGGATGGAAGTACTTTGCGAGCTCGTAGTCTTTGTGATCAAGGTGCCCAATACAGCCGTCAGCCCGTGGTGACGCGATCACCGCCGCAGTATAACAGGAAAGGCAGTTGAGTCAAGAAAAGGCTCACATCTTGACTTAATCTCTGCATTGCTGGCACTTGGATACAAGTGGAAGATCTGGTGAGGAGTCGGGTTGGGTTGAGAAGGAAATGGGAAGGGATTCTTCGATGTCGAGGAGGATGCTGCGTGTGATGCATAATATCGAACCCCCGCAGTGACGGAACTAAAGGTCTGCAAGGAGCTGGTGGCGCCAATGTACAAGTTCACTGGTAGGTGCATGATTCAGTGTTATGGATGAGCACTCCACGAGACAAACGGCACAGATATTGGCAGCAAGGTGTGTAAGAAAAAGAATCGTTCGGAATCGAGATCGCCAACGTGTCTGCTTATGGACACTTGTCCTGGTTCGATCTTCACCCCGCATCTCACCCACGTCCCGCTTGATTCTCGGCATCAATGATGGAGGCCCGTATTTATGATATCACGTGAATCGGCCTCAAAGGAGCATATGCATACGCAGGTGACCTTCACTTGCTGTATC
>WSTV01000672.1:0-15231 GCA_019632285.1 Tulasnella sp. 332
TCGACGAGAGGATGAGAGGATGAAGATATAGAATCGACGCCGCATAGGCACTTATATACCCAAGCTGCCATAGCACGCTATACTGTGTGCAGCATGTCGCCAATCCTACCCGCTTACGGGAGCTCGCCATTCACCATGCACTTCTTCTCCCGTGCGCTGAAGATCGAAGCGCGTATCTAGTTCAAATGCTAAAAAGTAGATCGCATGAGGGCTTTGGTTGACAGGTGAGATCCTCCAAGTTGAGCGGCGAAGTGACTGCCAAGCCACCATGCGCCTCTTCCTTCTCAAAGCGCAGGCCATACGATCAACACCATTCTTTCCCAGTGAAGAACCCAATTTTGACGGGAAGTGACAGGCGTCAATAGATCCGCCCCGCCCATCGGTAATAGCAGTTTGACCGGCAGAAGGAGGCGAAGCAAAATGCAATGTGTGAACGCGTTTTCCGGACGCCAGACTTTTGATAGTCTCATATGGCGACTGGTACATCAAGATTTCGCCAAGGGTAATGTCGAAGAAGCTGAGAACATCCTTGGATCTATTTCGGGTGTCGAGTGAGATGCGGTCGGTTCGCAGCTTTAAAGAGCGCATCATATTGGAAGAGCAGTTCTCACGGTTTTCTCCTAGCACAGCGGGGCATGCGAAAGGATAGAGACACGCACGTCTATCCATACATAAGGGGAGTAGTGTGACGTTTTCAGGAAGAGATTTAGGATAGATCAACAGTCCCAAACACGGTTTGCTGGGACTCATGTAGAATCAACAAGCTTGCCATGGTTTGCACAGACTCCTGGCGACCCCTTCCATGTTCACCGCAGGACGACTCCCTCGCTCCCGCGGGATCCAGCATCGAAACGAGATCATCCCTGGCCTATGGCTCGGCGACTTCTCCGCCGCACTTCAATATGAGGAGCTGAGGAAAGATAATATCTTCTACATCCTTTCCGTACTGGGAGCAGGCCTGCCTATCGATCCAGTTGAGTTCGAATCAGGATGCGCGCTTACGAGCATAACTCTTATTAAAAAACATCATTCTGATCTTCCCAGCGTTTGACTCGTTTCGAGATTGATATTGAAGATAGCGAGTCGAGCGATTTGCTCATTCACTTTCCGCCGGCGATCACGTTCTTACAGAAGGCTATGGAGAGCGGCCGAGGCGTCCTGGTACACTGCCAGGCAGGAATAAGTGAGTGGAGAGCTCTATTTCCCATACGTTCAAGCCAAGCACTAGATGAGATCCCTTTCTTGCCAAATCAAGGTCGGGGTCCTTCGGTGGTTGCTGCGTATTTGATATTCACCCGAAACATGACCGTATCTCACGCGCTTAACACGATAAAGGAGAAAAGGAGCTTTATATCGTATGTCTTGGGTGTCTCTAGCTTCTTTTCGTTCTTTAAATCGCGAGCAATCCTTGAAAACGATGTGTTGATCTGCGTAGCCCTAATGACTCCTTCATGAGGCAGCTTGGGCTGTTCCAAACCGCTTCATGCTCGATAACAAACGGAGACAAAGCTGCGAGGGCTTACTATCTTGAGCGAGCCGTTCAAGATGTCCGGGCTGGAAAGAGGCCTAGTCTCACAATGCTCGCCGAACATGACAGCATAGCGACAAACCTACCGACCGGGAAAGCTAGGAGGATACGGTGTAAGATTTGTAGGTAAGTAGGCATCGAACCTTACAAGAACGTGCCGATCGTACCCCATCTGACTACTATCATAGGACGGAACTGGCATCACAGGGGCATGCCGTGGATCACGGACAGCTGGACGGATCTATACCCGCTGGAGCTCCTGAGGCAAAGCAAGCGGGACCGTTGCATTTTTATGCGCTGAAATCCACTCAAGGCGACGAGCTACCGCCCGAACCCGATTCCGATGCGGTAGCTGTCCAAGCAACGGCAACCTCCAAACGTATCATGCGTAGCTACACCGCCGCCGAAGGTTCTTCGAGTCAGTCATCTTTGTCGGATGTGTCCAAGGTTTCGGGGGCTCCGGGCGCACAGATCATGCTTGGTGCTGTAGAGGCAAAACTGGTAGCTATATTATCAACCCGCCCTGCCGATAGACTGATTTTTGTCTGAACTTAAATGCCAACCCCTATCTCCCGGTGAGGTGTCCCCACCATCCTCAAGAGCCACAGCTAGACAGCATAGGCCAACTTTCCCTCCTCCGTCGCGGCCGCCGGTTGCACGGCCACGCCCCACTGATGATGCACAATCTGCTTCGGCATCGACATCTCTGCCGGTCACAGGTGCAATACTACAAGAACTTCGTATTAACCCTACATCAGGAGGGCCGGCACCGCCCATCATGATCGGACCGAAGTGCTCAGGCTACTTCCTCGAACCAGTGCGAAATCACTTCTTTAGCCCAACCGACATGATACATGTGGGGGATTTCATAGCTGACCACGAACCGATCTTTCTTGGTTTAGATGAAATGGATGGATCCGTTCTTGGAAGCGGGTCTCCTGGAGGGGAAGATCATATGCCCCAACGCAAAGTGCGGCGTGAAGCTGGGGAACTACGCTTGGGCTGGCATGTGCTGCAGCTGTCAGAATTGGGTAACTCCGGTGAGAAGTTTGAATCATGATGTATGTGTAGTGCATCCATGTTAAAAGGCATTTTTTCCAAGGGGTTTTGCATCCACAAGTCTAAGGTTGACGAGATATGGTGATAGACAGATTGAAATGAATAAAGGTATGGAGTTTCGAGCATCGAATTGGGGCGGCTATTTACATCCGCATTGCACAGGTAGTATCGATAATTTCATGAACCAATGGTTAGCGAGATCTGAAAGATCGTCGGGAGGTGCAGTCAGGGGGGAAATCTTGAGGCTGCGACTCGCCCAATGTAAATTTTGATAGCCTGCAACTTCGACTTTTCAAGGCCCCCTGGACTTCCCAGCAAACTAGCTTCATACAAGAGACTTACATGGCATAACAAAGGGGAGTAATCATCACAAGATGCGAACATAGAAAGAGTAAAGATAAAGAACGAGTGAGATGGTGTACAAGAGCAGGAAATAGATACACCAAGGGAATATAGAAGTCAAGTCAAAATCACTGAAAGATAGTGTAGAAAGGAGAAAGTAGCATGGAACCAATTACCATCAGCACGCTGAAGGTGACGGCCAGGTCAGAGGAGATAGATGGCTTAGAAGGATCGATAAAGTTGGAGAAGATGGTGTCGAACAAGGAGAAGCCGCTTCGACTGGGATGGCCAGCTGTTGGTGTGGTGCCAATGTTTTGAGAAAGCGGAATAGGAGGATTAGAGCGCACAATGGAGGTCTCTGAGTCCGCAGAACGAGTGATGGTGTACTCATCCAACTTGCTTTCAAAGTCGATATACTGCATCCAGGAGATGACTTCAAGTTTCGGCGAGAGCCTCGCGATCTCTGCGCAAGTCTTAGTAGCATTACCCTTGCGGCTTTTGAAAGGAAGTCGAAGGGTGTGAAGGTGAGGGAAGAGAGGGATGAGAGAGACAAAGTCCTGGTGATTCCAGAGTCAGAAACTGAGGCGAGTGGAGATACAACCAAAGTCAGCTCACTTCACAGCGAAGCATCTCAGCATCAACACACTTCCAGACCATGACACCGTCGATAAGATCGTAAACTTGTGTCCGCAAGTCCAGCTTCTCCAGCTTCGGCAGCCTTTGCCCCACGCACGACAACACCTCCTTCGCGTGCGACGCCTCAGCATGGCACTCCCACTCAGAGAGACTAATTGTGAGCTCCTTGAGCAGCGGGACGTGCTTCAAAACGCTCAAGACGCGGCTCATCTCGGATTCGGGGGGCCTATCTGGAAGGGTGATCGCCAAGGACGAGAGATACGGCGCGCGTGAGAGGAGGATTTCGATGCTGCTGGCTGAGATCATCTGAAGTTTCAGGTGCGTAAGGCGTTCGAAAGTTGGAAGGACCGTGCCGGGAAGTTCGCTTCCCAGTGAGAGCCCTCTGAAGCCAGTGTCTCCAACAGTGAGACTGAGCGACCGGAGGTACTGAGTTCGAGAGATGACAGATCTGATGGTTGTGCCGGCGTCTTGGGCCCATGTATGAGAGAAACTGAAGCTGAGTGTAACATTCAAATGCCTGCGATCGTCGCGAACGTAGTAAATAGTTAGCCACATACGTTGGCGGCGGCGGCATAGTAGAAACGCACCTGATTAGTCCTAGAATGTGTTGCTCAGAGATAGAGAGCTCCTTGAGGTTCTCCATCGAGTCAACGCTCAGATTCCATAAGACCAGAGGGAGCAACGCGTCGCGCATTCGGTGTGATGTTGTGGAAAGGACTTTCAGATCAGACTGGGAAAGCTGGCAGGCCACAAGATGGATGAGCTCGATAGGTAGGAGAAACATAGCCGGAGGGAGGTTGCCGTAGCTGCAGCGGCTGAGAGGTTTTGATAAGGAGCTAGGAGAGAGGTGGTTGAGATGTAGAAACGGGGTGCCCAGGATAAGGCGCGGCACAAGAGACGATACCGGCCACAATCCACGATAGTCTGCGGGTTGACAGTGCTTGTGAGATAGACGGAGTGGAACAATGGTTTCGCAACGTCCCACCTACGTGTAATTGGGCGGTTTGAGGATGGAAGCGACTCCTTGAATCCATGGATCGTTGCAGTCTTTTTGCCAATCTATTAGATGTCATGAGATAGGGCATGCAGATATCCCGATGCAGGGACACTCCTCCCTACGCTAATCCATTCATGCCCAAGTCATCGAAGTCTGGGAGGACTTTGCCGATTTTCAGTGGGGCACGCCCCCTTGGGGTTCTCGATCATGAGGCAGATCGGGGGTGCTGCCAGAGCTCAAGGCCTTACAACCGATCCAGCCATCCGGTACTCGATAAGCTCCAAGGTTACTAATTTTTACCATTTGGGGATTGGGTCAGTGAAAACTCCTTTCTCTCAGATCGGGCCATCGTCTCACGGTGGACAGGGGGTGACCCTGCAGTCGCTCCAATGGTAACCGTGGATTGACAGATTATACCATACTCAATACTATGTTAGCCATCTCGTGCATAGTTGAGGTGGCCACGATGAGTGCATCGAAGACATCCAGACTGGATAACGGCACAATCCAGAAATCCTTACCATTCAGAGGCATACACAGCCCTTTCAACCAAATTTTCGCCTTGCCTTCCGAGTGGCCTTTGCGGCGCAATCCATAACTATGTCTACGCTTGCCTTGTTCGTACATACACGAACCGATCCTCCATGCTCGATTCAGACAGCAGTTATATTCATTTGGTGTCGATATGGACCAGTATTCTACTTCATACTTGAAACTAGCTGGGCATCGTCATCTCTTGGAAGTAGCCGACGCTTATCAGTAGGCTGGGTCGTATTTCCGGGTCAATTGCTTTACCCTGATTACTTTGCACGTAGTTACCTATCTCACGACCTTAGATGCATCACACATGTACAGCTTCTAGGACCAAAACAACGGCTCACTTTCCATAGGTTTTATCTGATTGCCATACGAGAGCACGATTTGAAGTAACAGCATGTAGGACACTCACATATAGAGCGCATGGTATATAGAGCCATTGTTACGGCATTCTAAGCATCTGAAAGTTCAAGGACTGATCCGTCATTGTGTGGCCACAACCAATAAAATGCGGCCTTCTGGTAAAGCATTGGCTTGACCTGAGACATTAGAATGAATCGGGACACGTTTCAAGGACCACATAGATAGGAGATCTAAAGGGAAGTTTCCTGCAATAACGGCCAGTGTCCGGTTGTGGTGGTGGACTACTGGGATGACCGGGGAAAAGCTTCCATGTACATGTTCTCACCCCAATATCGGCACCGGTGATTCGTAATAGGACAAATTCAGCCACCTGTCACATCAAGAGCGATAAGGCCAGCCTCTGAGCAGAAGAACAAGTTTCTTTATTACCTATCTGGGCCAAAGAGGGTGGCAAGCAAGCTGTGTCTCTATAGAGCAGGGGCATGGCTCAAAGGCATTCAATGATAACACGAGATCTATGCACGATGGTGGGCTTTTAAATCGGTAATCCAGTCGAGAAAGCGGTAAGGTCAGCCCGGGTTTTCAATTCTGACTCCGCCAAAATGTTATTCCGTATAATTGCCTACCTACCACTGCATCATTCACAGGGATAAGATATGACGACTAAATGACCAGTCCAGATTGATGGCAGTCCTGAGACAAGCGTAAATTGCGAGATAAAGAACTGCGACCGGGTTCCATGCATAGTGGGACTTCAGGTTCGCCAGTAAGTAGCCTCGTGGCTGGTATTTCAAGGAGCTAGTGCAGCCCAAGCAATCACATTGCAGGTTTCGAGGATGTATACGCTTCGAGTCCGTTGGGTAGAGGTTGGAAATGTGTGATACCGCTGACAGTTTCACATGCAATTCTGTCTCAATATGTGGATTTTTACGAAGCAAATATATGCTGTATGTATTTTCAGTGCAGCAGTAAGCTGTAGCAGGAATGCAGCGATCACGGGACATAAAATAGAAGCGCGGTAGTGGACTACTGTAGTGAGGTTTCCATCGCAAATATGCACAAGGACCCCAGGTTTTTTTTTAAGAGCGAGCTTATCGAATAGTGAAGCTCTGAAGAATTGCCACCAAGCACACCGCGCTGACGACGTAGAAGCCAAAAGCGGAGCCGCTAGCACCGTCCTTTATGCTATAGGACCAGAGCTTCAAGTCAAGTTGTGGAAAGATGAAGTTAGTATGCATTCTCAGTCAAGAGAGACTGAATAATAGTACTCACATATCCACCAGCGATCTGTAGGTGGAAGGAAAGACAAGTGAATTGCTGCATTTTGAGCTCCGCGTTGACCATCCAATCACATCCTGGAAGAGAAATCACTCACAGGTCCGACGAACCTCATGAATGCTACAGTGCTCTGCCCAATTGAGTTCGAGAGGCTGACCAAATGAGGAGGCGACACTGCCGAAAGGCCGTTCAGATCGATCATCAGATGCTCATAGGCTAAGACTGATGAAAACTGACTGTAATTCAACATAATTGTGATTGCCGTATACACGAACGTGATTCCACAGAATCGCAGTGCGCTGAAGCGAAGGATTTCGTCAGCACCGAGCCTCCTCACCGTCAGATAAACTACGAGATCTCACGTGCTAAGGGCCAATAGGGTCATCACAAGCAAGTTCCCGTCCTCGCTTTCGGTTTCCAGGGTACGATACAAGCACACGCTCAAATAAGAGGGGATGAAGAGGGCGGAACCTGTACAGAGATATTTCTCTGGTCAGTCTATTGTAAATGAAGATCATGTAGTTAAAGGGTATTTCACCTATACGGAACATAGCTAGATGACTCCATGGGCCTCGGGGAGGTCTATAGTGAGGGGTGTCTCATGTGGTTATGCAACACGACGTGTATGGAACAGATAGCTTACCCAACGTTTCTGCGAGCACAAAGACCAACAATCTATCAGTAATTGCAGCGAGATGAAGCATCCTAGGCAACGCGTACTCACGGATATAGATAAAATTGATAGAAGACCTGTACCAGGCACATCATAGCGACTAGCAGGTATGGGTCAGACACGATTCCTAAGTCGGAACAGCAAATATGTAGTCGCTAGACCTACTTAGCTGTGCGAAGTGACCGGCATTAAGGCCCAAGCCGCCCATCTCGTATGGTCTGTGATCGAAGTTATGGCTTGTTAGTGATGATTCTTTGATGAATGCAAGTCACTCACGATACAAGATATGTAAGGAAGTATTGATCGTGTACTTCCTAGGAGCATCCGAAGAAGCGAAGTTAAAGAGCTAGCAGGACAACGAATGACACGCTTCACTGACTCACGTTATGCAATGCCAACATCCCGTACTGTACAATGATGATCATAGGCAGCTGATTCCATATCGACGATTCTGTCGTCGTCAGTTGCGGCACCACCGGCAGATTCGTGGTTCCATAAGTAGAAGCAACCGAAAGGCCGTCAGTCATCACCGTTCCTTCTGTGATCGCGGATAAGTACTGATTATCACGATGCATGTTCCGGTCGACATCCTCTTCGGCTTCGGAAGCGTCCGGTAAGAAGGTCAACGATGGTAGCTGTCGTGCAAGAGCTGAAGGCGTCGAAAGACCAGTGTTGTGGAAGATCGCGGGGAGAGAAGCGAGATTGGAAGACATAGAGCCCCTCCGAGTGATAATGCGAGGGCCCGATGTAAGATCATCACCGCCAATGGACCTGGGCGCTATCGAAGGCGTAGTAAACTCCCGGATGGACCGTCTTGGACTGGTTGCGTTCACCCGACTGAACCTCCGAACGTCCAGGAAGAAGTTACGAGGAGCTTGGTTCGAGATTCCAGAGGCCGTTACTTCCCCGGGGGACTGTCTGGGACTGATCGCGTTCGCCCCACTGAATCCTCCACCGCGACCGCCCCCTACCACCGGCGTGGCTGGTGCAGACTCTTCATCGTCGAATGCGAAGACAGAATCGAAATCTTCCCGTTGACCCTTCCGAAGATCAGGTGTGTCATTTGTTGCAGGCCCTGGGGTGTCTTCGAGGGAGACATTCTCGTTGTTATCCACGTTGATGGCGGCTGCTACCCATAGATTCGCCATCGAGGTGACACTTCCCTCGTTAGCTGTAAGTTTCGTAAATAATAAGCCAAGGGATCGGAGCAACGTAAAAGGAAGCTGCTTCAACAATAACTCACCGAGGAGTAATCTCTGAGCAAAGCTGAGACCATCTGTCTCAGTGCCTCTATCCTCTACGGTACCGGCGCTCCGTCCAATTATTCTTCGACGCTGCAATATCGAGGCATCACTCCGGCCCCCCACACTGCTGGCCAAGCGACTGCGCATGCTCCGTCCCGGTACATAGGATGACCCAAGCTCAGTCCTCTGCGAGCCGCGTCTCTCTATCCTCAGGCCAGAACTAGGAATCGGGACGATACGACCCGCTCCTCCACCGAGAGGGGTCCCGGTCAAAGACGGCGTCATCGTTGGGGATTGATGCGCCGCTTCTCTAACTCTTGCGGCAAAGTACCCAGAGACCTTCTTCTGCACATGCTTTGTCTGCTCCGCCATGCGTTCGATAAAGTTATCCCCAACCGGTGGGTCGATGTCCGTCTTCCCACTGGTGCTTGGTGTTTCGGGCAATTCGGCAACGCTCGGGAGAGCCGATGGTTCGTCCTGTTGAATTGGAAGTCGGATGAGTCCTCCGCGCAGGCCACCATCCCAACCTAGGAAGAGCGAGAAGACGGCACCGACGAAGGTGATGCTGGCGGCAACCGCACAGGGCAATAGATATGGGTAATCAGCCAGAAAATGGATGCTCCCAATACCGTTCGGCCACTTGCCTGCGGGGCTCTCGAAAGCCCCTCCAATAACAGGTCCTTTTCATAAGAGGAATAAGTGGACAGATTTTTTCGACGCCAAGAGCACTGCTATGCTCACCGACGACACCACCGAAACCCCAACAAAACCCAATAATCGCGTACGCTCTGGCTTCGTTGGTACCGTCTGTAATGGCCGTCACAGCACCTCTAGCGACACCAAGAGCACCATTAAAGACGCCTTGCATCAGTCGGATGATGACAGCTTGGGTGTAAGTCGTGGCCATGCCGAAGGCAAGGCAGGTCAGAGCATTCCCGAGCAAGGAGATTCCGAGGACAGCTCGACGGCCGTACTTGTCCGCAAATGCAGCCCAGAGGATCGATGTAAGAAACTGGGTAACGAAGAACATCGATACTGGTTTGCAGTAATTCGGATCCAGTTAGCCCTATTTCTCGAAAAGCGGAGGAAGGACTGACTTACCAAGCAGTCCCGTTTTGTACCCGACATCATCTGCAGGTACACCGAAGCCTGGTGTGGACAGTCAGCCATTTGCTCGTGCCGTACCATCAAGCCGAGCCACATACTCTCAACCATGAAGAGGAGAAAAGGTGTTGAAACGTTCGCCGATAAAAACTCTCCCAAGATTGCCTGCAAAGCAGAAGAGACTCGGCCCGTGTTCTATAGGACAGTTCAAGAAACTCACAATTGATAACACGATCATTGGAAGTACTGGTAGCGGTGTATCATCTCGCTCAGCCAAGGCACTGGGTATCGGGGATTTGGCATGATACCTCTCATCAATGTCTCGGTCGCCCAAGTCAGATTTCGGTCGAGGGGTTAAATTCGTCTGACGATACGACCTGCTTCCGAATGAAGTTCGGGCGAATTTTTTGCGCCGTGGGGATGGTGGATCAGGGTTGAAGGAGACTTGATGGCCTTGTACCGGAGACGACAGGTTTGGGAGCGGGACTTGGGGAGTTGGTCCAGTCGACATCGTGCCCTCCTCAGCGAGGCGTACAAGCGAGAGACGGATCAGAGTCGGGGTGATAGATGAACGCTTTTACGTGGTTAATTCGGTGAAGCCTCTTATGAGAGCAAATTTTGAGCCCGCCCAAGGAATCGATGACCGAGCCGACAGCGTCTATCGGTCTGAACCCGATGTCTGTCGCTCATTTCTCGAGGGGCTGACTCCGAGGTGTTTAACATTGGCAAAAATTTCCTCTTGCGGGATGTCATGCGGGCTGGGACAAGCTGTCTGAGGTTGTTTGGGGATAGTCGTTGTTATCTACCACATGGGAGCTAACCTAGACCCTTTCCATGACCAAACAATGCATTTGTCACTATTTGTGATGAGCGGATACGGCTCGAAGTCACCGGCAATTAGACTGCTGCTGCAAGTCAATCGTGGATTGATCAATGTTATCTGCACGATAGTGTAGCTGAAATACGTCCTCGACATCTCTCCCTCCAATCATAGTGTTTAGCGCTTGGAATGCCTGCGATCCTTGTAATGAGGACTTTTCGCGATTGGATATCCCCACTCGATCGCCTCGATAGATGAAGCGTCAGATAACTTTCACCCTGCTCCGCTAAAACCAGGTGATCACGGTAACCTTCGACCATTCATCCTGGCCTCGCGAAGAACCCCGGGCCACTTGCCCGTAGCCGGGAATCGAGCTTTTCTCTGATTCTCTTCCCCGCGTCTCTCCGAGGTCCCACGTTAGTGCGCGCATCAGGGAATTACCACTATTGGAAGTACGAAAACTGGGTGAACAGTGGGAAAACACCATATTGAATCTGAAACGGCGGGATGAGTCACCTCAACTCCAAGAATGATACCCAAAGTTATCGAAGCTACCTGGGATTGACGGTTGAGGAGTGAGTATGTTGCAAGGAGCTAATAGAAGGGAAACAGTACGACGATAGTGCCCAGAGACCGATTGAAAGGACTAAGAGCGAGCGTCTAGAACTAAACAGGGCTCATATTTGCTGGATTGACCGAAAAAGTCCTGGGATTCGCACCGTCGTCATGTACCAGCTCATGCCTCCCTATATGAGCTATTCTGGAGACGGAAGATAGTCAATTCAGCTACATTATTGGGCGCTTGAACCGAGGTCGAGACACAAGAGATTCCCTCTTCCTTTTTGGCCACTCGTACAGCTCTTACAATCATAAGAGTCATCAACATTTCCTCAGGATACGGAAGGAAGTATATATAGCTTGTACGCAGGGGATAAGTCAAGAATACAATTCAGAATTGAGAACGCCAATAGAGCCTTTTTCTTGGTAAACCCTCAGCCAATTTCAGCCCAAGACGTACGCCAATCTCTGCACACTTTCTTGAGAGTCCAAATATAAATTTTCGAGGGCTGGAAGACAAGCCAGTCAGGACCGAAAGGAAGGGAAGCGGCGGACGTGACTATATACTTACGCGTGCTATAAAGCTCGTTTTCGCAAGCTCCTCATCTGCATCGGAGCCAGTGATGAGTCGTTTCGTTACCGAGGACATCTCTACCTCGCTCATAATGGTCTCTTCGAAAGGAGTACCGAAATTGAGCCATGGTGGCTCGGGCGGCAACCAGCCGTATGGGTAGAGGTCGGCGGAAGAGCGAGGGTGATGCCGGTTCGACGACGAAGATAGTGGTCCAGCGAGCGGGCCGTAGAGGTATGAGTCCGCGGAAGAAACGAGTATAAGGTCACTCGCCAGCGAGGATTGGGAATGAGTGGAAACTGGGGATGGTTGAGGCGGCTCAGAGAGAAAGGAATCCAGCGTCTGGCCTCCGAAAGTTACAGTATGGAGCTCCATTTGAAGTGTGACTGGTAGAACTCAAGTCGCAATTTCGTGTGTATCACTTATACATGCGCCAGTTTTCAGTGCCCAGATCATTGGTAAGAGCATTGCCCGATACAGGGCTTTTGAAAGGACTCGTTAGATACGATTTCCCGATGGATCGACACAAGAGCCCTTGCAACCGTTTAGGGTGATGTGTATGTACAAATCACTCTTCAATCAACCTTTGTACTGTTTTAGGCAGTCGCTTGCACAGGCTATCCAACATTGACCCTAGGCACGGCATTCATTATCCGACACAGCCCCCCTCCCTTCAATGCCACCCCTCACTCTAAGATGACAAGTTCTGGACCTTGAAAGTCTTTTTCAGATGTATCGGGTATCGGGAAATCGGGCCTAGCGAAGGCAGTTGCAGAAACCCGATCCAGCCATTCGGTTTCCTCGGTATTTTGGATGATTGGCAGCTAACAACCACCGATACCTTGGCTCAATCTCGAAGTTATGAGTACTAAAAACGAGGTGTGCTTTTGTTCTCGTGTAAAATATATTTGTTATAAAATCAAGCGGATCCTGGGAAAATGTCTTCGGCAGGTTTCAACTGCTCACCGAGCAAGATGTCAATGTAAGTGGATGCTCCTAGCGCAGGAGTCAAGGCGATGAGGAAGGTGTTAAACGGAAGGATACCGGCATCCCAAAAAACGAAAATATCAACATTCGGCTCCCTTTAAATAGTCAATCATCTGTCCCCAATCAAATCGGCACTGGAGAGAACCTAGCCCAAGATACGTAGCAACGGGTCCAGGGCTGCCATGGACTTGATCCCAAGACAGTGATCGGATACACGTGCATAGGTATGAATGTACACAAACCATACTTCACCGTGGAGCTTTGCCTTATCAGGGTGGTTGCCCCACGTTGCGAGAAGACCTCTCGAGATAGATTCTTCGAGCCTCATGAGAGGCCAAAAGATAGCTGGATTCCACGATTATTTCCACACTTTTGTTCCTCCGCTAGGCCCGTTTAGGACGATGGCGGTACATAAAGAGTGGAACTCCGAAAGACTAAGTTTGGCTGAACAGCGATACCAATAGGGGACTATCCCGTTGATACGCCCTACCGCGACGAAAGCCTGTTTCTGCGTGTTCCATGTACAGCATCGGCTTTGAGGTCCTTTGGCAACGGCTCTCCGGTGTGGAATTGAAGCTCCCTCCACGCCTCAGCCAACATTTCCGGCAAACCTGGATCTCTGTGGAACCGATACGTATGGCAGCATCCTAGGTTTTCGTCCCAGTAGAACTGCTCCGCGATTCTCAATGACTCCCCCGCCCCGCTCGGTCCATCGTCTAGATCGGGAAAGGGAGACCAAACACGGCGTTCCAGGGACATGGAAGACCCGGTGGAAGAATTTCACACCATAATATTCACATCAGTTATCGTACAACATATACCACCCGAAGTTGGTAGTCCCTCCTAATACTTTCTTGTCCGAGATGTGTAGCCCGTCGAGGACAAAGCATCCTAGCACAGTGGTACCGTCAAATGGGCGTTGAAGCAATCCCAGTTCGGATATTCGGGAGAAGAGCTAGACGGTTCCTGTGTCCTCTGAGTATATAAGCCGTCAGTCCTTGCCCCGGAAACGGAGATGACAACTCAGATAGAGAGATGCGTAAACCTAGACGAGAACGTAGCCTTTCTCTGCCCCCATCTCCTCTGTACACCTGACATCGTAGTCGTATAGTATCAATGCTTACATTCCTGCTTTCATAGATCCGGCTATCAGAGAACGGATCGATCCAATACATGCAAGACGCCTTTCGGAGAGATAGTCAGTTACAAGACTTTGGATTCATTCCGAATTTCTGAGATCTCACCAGTATTGGTCTGAGGAAAGCAAGCAGACTGATTTCAGATGGGTTTAGAGTCGTTTTTAGGGGGCAGGTAATCACACTAGCTGAACTCCATTCTCCACTGCGTCATTTCGCTCCTCAACATATTCGCCATGACATATACCATATTATATCAGAACCATTCTATTTACAAAAGGCTGGATAGGAGTTTTTCTCCCTTTGACAAATTGAGAAGAGACGCAAGTATGCAAGGGACTGGATCTGGGGCTTTAAGACATTGTAAGAGAATGTCTCGTACGGTATATGATGTGTTGAGACTAAGATGTCTGAAACTATACACATTCGATTGAATTTTTTTTTTTTTGGTGAAGAACAGTAGGGAACTAGCTAGCCGAGCAAACCTAAATGGCGGCATGCGCTTCTGCGAGCAGGATTCCAGGACAGCGCGGGGTCCTTGTGGACGCGCTAAACCCCGCGTGTCGCCTACTGGGATAGACCACAGATGCATATTCATCTCCGGACCGTATAAGGCAGCGGCTTCATGCACCCTTTGATAGCCCCATAACTCGGGGATGATGGTCCAAGCAGTGTCCAGAATTGAGATGATCGTTGCTCTCCATGGGGTTGAAGCCGATTTCTATAGGAACACGCTTGACACTATTTGTTCGTTGTGGATGTGAAACCCATGATTGCACGTTGCCACTCGTACGATAACGTAGCTGAGACCTTCATCTTCAAAATCTTTCTTTTCAGTCAGGCTACACGAATACGATTCGTTATTTTCCGAGTACACACCTACGATCAGCGCTTGAAGATTTTCGGCGCTGGATCACATTTCGTTGTCCAACTCGATGGCCGAGCCCACCAGATGGTTCATATCACCTTCTCAGCTATAACCAGGCGAATCTGGGGAAGCGTATCTCTTCAACTGCCCAAGTCGGCTTTGCAGAGAATCCTGGATCACTTGCCCCAATCACCAAAAATTCCTATAATCTTCATTCCCACCCACGTCTGTCCGTGGCTAACATTCCTACCTGAGACCCCGGGTTTAGTCATCAGAGCATATCTGAATCTGACTCGATCCACGGTCGAAGGAGACGGAGACGGCTTGGGATGCAGATAGCGTAGGTTCGCTCGACCCCATCAAAGAGTCCATTCGCCCAGAAGCCAACGTTTTAGGGAAGCTCATATTGTAAGCGTTAGTGCCTTTGTTGGCGAAATGGGAAGCTGTATGGCCACAGCAGCTGTGGCCCATTATGATAATGGGCTGCGAGCCGGGCACCATTCTACCAAGCGTGCCGAAATGGCTGCACC